>JABAJZ010006998.1:0-16919 GCA_018857265.1 Termitomyces sp. T32_za158 | reverse complement strand
CATTGTGGACGGTGTGATATGTGAAAGGTGAAAGGGTCAGGCACACTTACGGTGGCCTAAACCTCTAGATTGTAACACATATCAATAGACAGACTTTGAACATGAAAAGAAGTTTGAAGCTCAAGATTAGTGTGCATATTGATGAACACAACTGGTAATTCAAATATGTACAAAGCCTGTCAGCAAGAGCATGAGTCAAAATTCAAGGACATGTGTGTACATGAACAAAGAAATCAGATGCTAAGGTGAAGAAACTTGGACAAGATAATTTCGTCCAGTGAGGTTCTTCACATAGATGTGACTTCTACTCTGAATGATGAAGTGGTGCAAGATATGTTAAAAAGATCTTAGGTTCTACCTTACTGTCAAGATATTGTCACTTGCTTATAGATATATGTAAGAATGATATGCATTATCTAATCATTATTTGTGACTTGTAACTAGTATAAGGACCCCATCACCTGGTTGCAACAGCTTTGACAGTTGCTAAGCTAGAGCTAGTCCTGACTCCAGAGGGCAACTGTACTTGTACATATTCCTGAGAAACTTTGTAGCTTACATCTCTGGTATCTAAAGTATTTACCAGAGAGATTGTTTTGCTGATGGCACCACCATCCCGTTTCTGCATCATTTTGAGCGCTTGATGAGATGCCGAGCTAAGTTTAAACATATGTCACGTCAATTCGTTGCTACACCGTTTGTAGCCTCTACACCTCTCATGCACCATGTACACCCGAACTAGAATAGATCCGCTCAAAGTCCTTGCATATGTTTTTTGAGGGATATCCGACTTGGATCTATTTAACAATTCGAAGGTGCTAGAATCACAGAATTTGATCATCCTCAAGATTGTGATTTTCCCTGCTTTATGTTGGCCACATTAATCCAAGCTGCGGAATCAATTGGAGCATAGGTATAGCATTACTGAGGAATCTGAGGAGGAATGCATTAGGTGGAGAAGGTCTCTTGCATCGTTGCTTTCTATACCCAGTGGTTGTGCGACTGCAGTAGTCCTAATCTCGCTTCACTCGACTCTTTGCTATCATATCCAAAGCAGCCTGTAATTACAACAGTGAAGACTGCATAGCTTCACACCAACATACCACTGCAAAGTCGTCAGTCAGCCAGTCCAACACAACAAGGTGGATCATACACAATGCCCGCGGTTTGAAGCGTTGATAGAAACCCACAAACCATCGCAGATAATGCGATCCGAGCAATAACTCTCCCGCGCGAAGGTGCAAGAGCACTCAGCACACCAATCTGTACACCCAGCGAGCCCAGATTCGCAAATCCACAGAGACCATACGACGCGATGGTGTACGCACGCGGTGAAAGTGGGTTCGATTTCATCATTGCTTGCAGGTCGAGGTACGCAACGAATTCATTCGCAATTGAGTTTCGTCGCAAAAAGCTGAGATACGCGCAGAACCTCTGCACGCGGAACACTGAGGAAAAAAGTCACAGGGTAGAAAATGTACCCGATAATCAGGTCCAGCGTCAGGTGGTGAATTCCAAAGCCCCGCCCGATCCAAGTAAGAAGTCCGTTGATTCTATATGCAGTCAGTACCGCGTTGTATCCGTGACCAGTGGACGTACGCAGCGACAAGTGACAGGACAGTCAAGACATTGGTTCTGAAATTGGAGGTGTCAATAACAAACCAATGCAAAACCGCAATCCATTACAGAATCTGCCCGGCGACAACGAGACCGAACACAGCCCCTCTCGAAAACGCATGCAGAGAATTTGCCTGCACCGTGAGTGAAATCGGGAAAATCCAAATCACAGATCAAACATACAGGTTTGTCCTCCTCTTTCTCGCCACGGTCCACGATGACAGTTCCACGAGTGACGGGTTCTTCCATCTCCGGAAGGCGCATTTTGCTAATCGAAATCGAGGCAGGGATACTCATCACGGAGGAGGTGACCAAGTTTTGAGGAGGGACACCCAAGTTGATGTAAGCAATGAGCACGGAACCAGCGATTGTAGAGAACCCAGATGTCATGGTCACATCTGTATGTACCAGTCACTAGGTTGACCTTTACAATGAGTCATAAACCCACGGAGTTCAGATTTCGTCATGACTAGAGAAGAAAAACTTTAGCACTTTGGTCAAGGACGTGCAACGTCGACTAACAATCAACATATGGGCGAACCAGACAAGCAGACTCTCCTGTAAACAATTCAGTTCATGTTCCTCAATGTCGAAATAACCGACGAACCTTGTCCGATAAACGGGGAGGCTGCCGCAACCACCGCTTCAGCACCAGAGACGTTAAGAATCTTGAAGAACAACCAAGCGCTCGAGGAGGATTCAGCGGGGCGTATGTCATAACATCATGAAAGGTACATACAAATGCTTGATCACCCATTGCATCACCCCGAGGTAGTACATCATTTGCACAAACGCAATAAAGAAGATGATAGCTCCAAGCTACACACAAGCCCCGAGTTTTCTTTGAAACGCGTTGTATGGTTACGGGGTATGACTTACGGTGTTGACGAAGAACCAATGTTTCGCAACGACCTCGGCATCGAAGAAGAATCCTGCTCCAACTGATCCCTGAGACAAGAAATCGGCAGCAAGCGTTGCGATCCAATTGAAAATATCGAATCCAGCTCTCGATTTGAGGACAAAGAGAGCAATGGCTTGCTGTAAGAAAAGGCCAACGATGACGGTTGGCCTGCAGCGAATTAGAGCTTAATCCCAAGTCAGAGGAAGGAAACCCTGGCAGACCATGGAATATCACTCCGCTTCGCGGATGTCAGCCAGAAGCAGGACTGAAATACGACAAGTCCAAGTACTGATATCGCCCGGTCGCCATAAGTCGTTCCCTAGAAACATTTCAATGTTCAACGTTCACCACAGTCAAGGAAGGAAGCAGCCGACGTTTTCTAATTTGAATCCAAAAGCGGAGCCAAATACGATAGCGAGGAGACAGAGCCAGCCGATTGCAAGTCGAGTTCGGTACGGCAGCTTATACCAAGGTTTCTGAACGGCAGGGATCCAAACCGCTTCGACCGGCCGCGTGACAACGGTATTGGGAATGTAACGAAAGGCGATGATCCTGTCAAGACCAACATCAGCCGGAACTCGTTGAACTCACGGCCTATGCGTACAAAATGAACGCCCAGGCAAATAACGTTTGGACAATCCTGTATCACACCGCTGCTTGTTAAATCGCATGTATATACTTACAGAACACTACTTTACCATCGATGCCGTGTCGCTTTGAGCACCGTTGCGCTGATCCACCATCCTAGAATGACGAGAGCGAGAGCGGGCAGGACGAACGGCCGGACTTTTCTCCCGATCTGACGCAGCCATCCAGATTTCGCTTTACCCTCTGAGTCTTCATACACATAGTCCGATCTCTCTTTCGACAGAGACTCCGTGGAGCGCTGCACGACATCCTGGCCTCGCTGTGTGATCGAAACAGCTGAGGAGGAGGTCTTGACGTCGCCAGCAGGAACCATGATTAGTTGGTTATCTATCCGGCACACTCAGAGGCTGAGCTACTCAGCCGGTGATATCAAGAATCCTTTTTATTCGACTTCGCAGGCGCGTGATACGATAACACAAAAGTTAGCTTCTTTGCCTTACATCATGCACCCATGTGTGTTGAACCCGCCAAAGGCGGCTGTTCCTGAAACTAATTGAATGCAAACTGGCAAGCCAAGCAAGTGATCGAGAAGTGGCCAACGGACCAATGGGTCCGCGTAACGGGACGTCGACTTATCGTTGTGGTTTTTCGCCCCAGAGCTGAGGGTGCGAGAACGAACTTTAACATCATCTGAAATAGAAGAAGGGTGTGTGAGCAGGAGCAAATTGGGACGATATCATACTCACAGTCTATATACATACATACCTACATATGCGAAAGAAACCACATGGACCGTGGTCCGGATGAAGGTGCGCGCCTACACAAAATTTAGAAAAACGTTATCCGGTCAACAACGGACCACCCAAAATGATCGCCCGACAGCTGACGAAGAACAGCTGCTCCGGCGAAGAGCGTGCTGTCGTGACCGAGCCAACGCAAACGCCTTGCAAACGCCGTAGCCTGCCGTAGCAAAATATGCGGGGGAACATTTATATCGAGATGAAACACAGGATAAAAAGAGATGGGAATAGAGCGCAAACAACAGGAGTAGGGTACATACTACTCTACCCCCCATGAGCTCCGTCTGGAGTGTACATAGCTTGCCGGCGGTATAAACAAACATCATCACCAGCGAAGAGCGTGGAAAAACCTACGAGACGCGTGCGGGACCCATTTGCAGTAAACGATGACGATTCTGCTCATCCCACTATTTCTCATTTCCTACCTTCATTGGGCAACTAGCCTACATGTACCACCCCCACGGCCTCTCGTTCTATGGCACGGCTTAGGTGCCGACTTCCGCACTCCAATGTTTCTCACAACTCAATACTAGACCCATAGGAGATTCACATTCGTCTCCGGGGATGTTAGATTTTGCATCTCGAATCAAAGAATTGTATCCAGAAATATTCATTCATTCCGTTTACATCGATGAGGATCTCGACAAGGATAGAAATGCTGGGTTTGTACGTGCTGAATGGAACCCAAATGGAACCCAAGTTTCACGGGTGTTTGCATATACAGTATGGTAACGTTAACGAACAACTTGAGCTTGTCGCCGATCAAATTGCCGCAATTCCTGAATTGAAGAGTGGCTTTGATGCTATTGGACTCTCGCAAGGTAAATACGACTATCTAGATCCTAGCTCCTTCTCTCAATCAAAGTGATGCTTAGGAGGCCAGTTCCTCCGAGCATATGTGGAGCGGTACAACAGACCCGCGGTTCATAACCTTATCACATTCGGATCCCAGCATATGGGTATTTCTGACATACCCTTATGTCGACCGTACGATTTTCTTTGTCAAGTTGCACGCCGTGCAACGAAAGGAGCTGTTTACGGCAAGTGGGCTCAAGAAAACCTAGTCCAAGTACAATTTTCTTGTTCTTCATTTGGAACGTCGCTCAATTGCTTATTAGGCCCAATACTTCAGAGATCCGTCCAATTTGGAGGCCTATCTCAGCGCGAACCATTTCCTGACATCCATCAATAATGAAGTATCAGCGTTTAGAAACCATACGTACGCGAAGAACCTTGCGTCACTGAACAAACTCGTCCTCGTTCTGTTCACGCAAGACAAGACAGCCGTGCCTAAAGAGAGTGCATGGTTTGGGTCTGAAGAGGTACCAACAGACTTTCGCAATGATGAACAACAGGTTATCCTTGGTACACCGGCCAAGGTAATTGTACCTATGCATTCACAGCCATTGTATCAAGAAGACTGGATTGGTTTGCGACAGCTGGATGAGAAAGGAGGTGTTGTATTTGAGACCTGCGTAGGGGAGCACATGCAGATGGGTGATTGTTGGAAACGATTGATTCAAGACTACGTAGGCGGCCTCTAACAGATTGTTTATCTTGTGTAGTCGTAATGTTCTTCGTCTAGTATCGTTGTACAATCAGCCTTTTGGCTGAACTCTAGCTAGCTTGGAATCTCATGCTAATTTTTCCAAGTGTCTCGAACCTGGTTTCACAGGAACTCTAATCCCATTCCAACCTGAAGGCCTCTCCTTGAGCCATCACTCTTGCTGGCAACTAACGGCACTCCGAAGTTCACCTCTACCCTCACCGGGTCGAAGCGGTATATCATACCAACGCCGACGGAAACCGATGGTTTTGTAAGTGCCGCTCGGAGACTATCCAACAGAGGCTGGTCTAGGAGTCAAGCCATTAGACGGGAAAGCGATGGACCAGAGGAAGCTCACTGGAATCTATGACGTCTAAGCGTCCAGCATTGATCCACATGTGAGTCTTGAGTGGCCAGTGAGGCTTGATGGGGAGATTCGAAATGACGCTTGCTCCAACGGACCAATGACAGTCCCCTCCCAATGAATCGGCTATAGGAAAGGTCAGAACGTCCTCAGTTGTTGACGCAACGTGGTCTTACACCCATCTCTTGGACCCATGCTGTTGGCTTTGAAAGCACGGATAGACAGGGGCCCTCCGAGTTGGAAACGATCAGAGAAGAGTGTAGGTTTATTGATCCCATAAAGGATGCCAGTACGAGCGGCCAAGGATAAAGACTACGATCACTCGGGTCAGACATTGTAAATGAGCGTCGTGACATACGTACGGTTCCACCAATGACTGGCCGCGATATTTGGCCTTCTAATTCACATTTGTAAAAAGAAGCATCCCCGCCCAAGCCAGCAAATTCGTTGAAAACTTTCGCATAGTGCCCTTTAGTGGGCATTAAGCGGTCGTTACGAGAATCAATGACAAAGCTATGCGACAACGATGATTTGAAAGTCTGCCCAGCAGCTTCTCTCATACTGATGTGACCGTTGAATAGAGTATATTTTCATGCGGGGGGTACTTACCCAATGGATGCTGTTGGAGTAAGACCACCGATGTGTCGAAGAACACCTTCGTACGCAAGTTCGTGAACACCATAAGGCAATGTACCGTTCTTTGGATACCGTGAGCAAGGGCGATCGCGCATGCGGCAAGTACTCTAACCTAGCTCACCCTGACAATAGCTTTGATGCCTCGAAGGCCTTCGGTGCAACTCGCAAAGGAAGAGTTGTCCCTCTCAAGATTGAATGCTGTAAGTTCCCCGTATGTACCGAGGCTGGAGGTTAGAGGCGAAGTAAAAGTAGCGCGGAATGATCGCCGCGTCTTCGTTCCAAAGGATACATTGGCTTCAAAGACTTCGGCGCCACCAAAAACATTCCGGAGGCGACCTGTCGCAGCCTGATGGACAAAGACAGCAGGTGAGGGACGAAAGTGGAAAATCATTAAAGCCATACATACCGCGTTCCCTTCATTATTCCCTAGCTCCGTCGACGTATTGAGAAAGAGACGTCCCCTTTCACGTACTTTAAAAACGATATCGACATCACTAGTTGATGACGGCGCGTCTCGGGGACGTTCTATTACAGTTTCAATGGATTGGAATATGTCCGCTTTTTGCAAGAGGTGAGATATTCCTCTGGATGTATGTAACACGGAGCCAAGGTTCGAAGGCGAGTCGCTCGACGAGTGGAGTGAAGGACGGATGAGAGAGCCCAAGAACGAGCTTCGTGTGTTTGTTGCACCTTCGACCCTGACAGACGCGATACGGAAAGGAGCAGAAAGATTTTCTTGGATCTACAATAGCGGTCAGGGGAGGAGATACAATGGTATCTTGAACAACTTACCACTTGAGACAGCTGAAGAGCAGCAGACTCATATTGTCCTCTAAGTTTCCTGGCTAGGTGCTGTTCATACCATTTGGAGATTTTTGCATCGAATGCGTCCAGACTTTCCCCGTGTTTCTCACGAGGAGCGAAAGGAAATTGCATGTGCAATTGCTTGAACAGTTGGCGTTGAAGGGATGATTCTAAGAATAATTTGCTCTGACTACTCACGTGACTGATTTTCGAATGTTGACTGAAAGCTCGCCCTTTTGGACGTGCATTGCGGTGGAATGGAGAGCCCAGCGACGCCTACCATCCCGCGTCTCAGGCTTACACGTAACCCTCACGCGCTTGAACGCTTTCTCTCAAGCTCGCTTCTCCCAGAGCCTGCTGGTGTACTTGATGATGATAATGACCGCGACGATGACCAGGAATCTACGCCAAAGGTGTCTTCAACCGCACTTCTGGACGCGACCGGAACCCCTGCGGCTCGCCTGCGAGCTTTGTTGGCACTGTCTCCTGCTTCTTCTAAGTCCACACCAAAGCCACCTTCTCGGTCCTCCGATATTGACTCGGACTTTGAGCCCCTCAATGCTTCCTATGGAAGTACACCAAGCGTTGCTAGGGAAAGCCTTAAAGGCATCTTTTCCCGTGCAATGCGTGATCCAGGAAATACACCGCAAAAGGGCAAGTTCAAAGCTCGACGAAATAGCATCGACACCAGTGAGGTAGATGCCAGCCCCAGGGTAGAACGCCAGAGAAACGAGAACAAAGGAAAAATGAAAAGTTTGAGTGACGAGGAGACTGATCCTGCAAGTGCGTATCTGTATGTTCTCTCGATCGTCTGTTAACGCCTTCCACGCAGAAACCTCTGAAACATCATTCAGATCGTCTCAAGCTGCGACATTCGACATTTTGCGTGAACGACTTATCAATTCTCACTCTCAGCTAAAAGACCTACGTCTCCCTGATTCTACATACCATAGTAGGGCATCATTCATTCGCGTCAATGTCACATTAATATCTGTTGTGCCATACTTTTACAGGCTCAAACCCTGATGATGATAATGAAGCCATGCAATTTTCAAGAGCCACAGATATCACGACCACTACACCACCTGTTGCCACGAGTACACCTCAGCAATCTCTCCACATGTTTATTGATTCTCACTTCCCCTCGCAATCCAGTATGTGATCTTGATCTTTCATGTCAAATGATCACTAATCAAAATGCGAGCAAGATCTGTTAGACCGAAATTCTGAAATGCAGCGTGCCTTTGAAGGCTTTGACAGCTCTGACACAGAAGGTGCCAGTCAACGTCCAGGTTGGATTCTCCACTATCTTCCGAGTTCTACTTAATAAACATCATAGCAGTCTCCTTTCAACGTTCCCTGGCATCTGCCCATCAGACGCAGAAACCACAATCGTCGCAACTGACACTCAAGTCCTTGTTATCACGGGAGACATCCGACTCTTCACATGCCTTGGCTGCGGATGCAAAAGGGCAACATGAGAGTGAGTGATAAATGCCTTCAGAGCCTCTAGCTCAAATCTTACAATATGGTTCAGCGCCCCGATTTGGAAACTCACGTTTGATTGGAGGCGGAGATCACAAGGCTGATGATTTAAGTCTTGAGGAAGACTTGGTTTCGTCCAGGACACCGACGCAAGCTCGTGTTCCTGATGTATCTCGTCAATCACTTCATATGCAATCTTCACCGAGTGGACCCTCGGTTGGCCAATCGTCCTCGAGAAACGCCTTGGAACAACGCGATTTCGACGGTTTTTCTTCGAAAGGAAGCTCGCTTGGTTCGCAAGCTGATGGTGAGTGAAGTTACTTCGATTTTGCATCATTCTCGTTATTGATCAAACTTTGCCGTAGTTCAAGAAAAAGCTGCTGAGCTCAAGAAGGAGCGCAAATTCGAGCGCGAGCGAGACTGGCAAAAACCTCGTTCATCACGTTTAGACCTGACATCTACTGCTGAACGCAATCGAACCCGCGACCTGATACATACTGACTCTATGTCACTTGTTCCCACTGGCACCTTCCGGCGTCATTCTCCTGCGGCTTCTTCGCGCGCGAGCTCACCAGCAGGCTCTTTGGTCAGCAGCCATGATGATGACAACGATATTGTACATGAGAGGGAAAAAAAATGGAATGCTCGACCAAAGTGGGCCCATGGTCCTCCTCGGCCCGTTTCCCCGTCCAAAACTCAGCCTCCTGATCCTGTTATCATCGAAGACAGTTCCACAAAATCGGCAACAAGGAAAGGAGAATCTCCGCAGCGTCAGCGCAGCCACAATAAAAGCCGAAGTAGAAATGATTCAACAGCATCCGTTCAAGCAACTTCTGCCCCTCGACCAGACCCAAGCCCACAATCCCCTACTCACGATCACACGCATTCCCGGAAGCTCCAAACGAACGGAACTACTCTTTCACGCTCCCCGTCACCCTCAACAATGAAGGGTAAAGGAAGAGCCATCAATCAGGGTCCTTTTTTGGAAACCGATACTGCATCGCTTGATTCCTCCCATCCAGAGCGCGTTTCTTTCTCCACAATGAAGTCAGGTCTGGGCCCAAATTCTGGTTTCTCTTTTGTGAAGAAGCGAGCTCCTCTGGAGCCCATAGAGCTCGAGACAGGCAATTTCGGACAAAAGGCGAGAAAAGACTTGACATCATTGTCAACAAGGTCCAAGGCTTCTGCTAAGTCCGATAGTATTTCTATCAAATCCCCGCAAAATTTGGATCTGTCAGATCACAGTATTCGATCAACTTCGCCTGCCCAGAATATATCGTCCCAGTCAGAATCTCCTTCAGTCTCAGACACGCACTCCAAACCTCTATTTATTGATGTTACATCCATGATTCACAAAGATGAAGATGAACCATCTGAGGTGGGAGATTTTTCTCAGGAATAGGTGCAACGGTTGAAACTGACTTTTGCCTCAGACTCTTGAATATATACAGCCTCGTTCGTCTTCTCGCTTGCAGCTGTCAAATGGCAATTTGGAACAGAGTGTAAGCGATTTGCAACAAAAATTGAATTCAAATTCATCAGAAACGGCAACACAGGAGCCTGAAGAACTTGAAGAATATTCACCTCTTCCTTCACCTCCGCGTGATTCGCGTATCAAGCACATGTCACCCCTTTTGACTCCTCCTCGACGTCCTTCCACCTCACAAGTCGAATTTAAGACACCCTCACCTCCCAGGAACATGCCCGATCTTCCTGGGCCGCCAACTTCTTCCGAAAGTGAAGTTGAGGAAGAGTCTACACGCGCTCCTTTCAGTCACCTACGGTCTGATCTTACAGCCATGAAGACCCCTCGGCCGCCTGGTGCATGGACTTCCACTCCCGCAGTCCTACGCAAAACTTTGCGCCCATCCATTTCGGAAAGCAGTCTTAAGCATGAAGGATCGAACGACCGTCTTCAAACAGCCGATCATCATGTTAGTCCTAAGATGAACATAGGAGAAAGTCCTAAGCCATCTGGCAGTCGGGTCTCGACTCCTATCCTGTCTTCTTCTCAAAAACAAAATCTTCCTCAATCTGGCAACTCTGAAAAAGAGTATGAAAAAGGACTTTTAACACCGGCCGCCTCGTTCTCAAAGGGATCTTTGTCATACGCTAAGACGCCAGCTCTACCTGGAGCCTATGTGGTAACACCTGCTGCAAGGAAGAGCGTTACCAGAGTTCGGTTCAATGATGTTGATGACAGTGACAGTAAAGACTCAATTACTAGAGATCCGTTAGAGGATATCACAAATGCATCATCATCATTCGCGACCCCTCGTACGACTCTTTCACCAATGGATATACCTTCACAAACGCGCATACTAGACCCATCTACTCCCATTTCTCCTATGTCTCGACGAATTAAATCACAGACACCGGCTGGTATTCGTGTACTCGATGCGTTTGGTAGAGAACTTGCCAAGGATGAAGCCAAGAAGGCTGAGAACGGTGCACTGAAGAACGGTATTCGTGTCGTGGATGCTTTAGGTCGAGAGGTCGACAACGACTACCCTTCTCAATCAACAATGGAAGGAAATGCGTCAGAAATGTCTTCTCCGCTGAAGCATGGCGAAGCCTTACTACGGGTTCGTCAAGGTTTGAATGACCTTTTCAATGATTTAGATGAAATGGACAAGTGCGCATTGTCTTTTGTTTACCGATTCTCGTCCCTGATAGCTTCTAACAGATTAGAGCAAAATGGCCAAGAACCTGATTTGACTCGACTTGAGAAACTCCAACAAACATCTGCTGAAGCTCGAGTAGCTAGAGCTCGAGTGAGCGCAGCCATCTCTTCGAATGCAAAAGACATCGAAAGGAAATTGAAATCTCGACAAGACAATAGGAAAGAAAGCGAGCTGTCTGTGAGTGATCCCTCTCCCTCATATTGCGACTCAGCTGAGTTATTTTTCAAGTTATCTTCGACTGTTGGTCGTCGCCGGCAGGTCTTTCGGATGATCTGTTTCTTTTCAATCATACAACTAACTCTGGTTATTGCTATGTATCGGTTTGTCCTCACTTCTGTATGGCATTGAATAACGACTTTAACTTTGACCATCTAGAATTTCCGCGACACGAGCGCGAGAGTTGTTCCTCACAACATATTATGACCCATATTATCCCGATCTCCACCTCTATATCACCAAATCAGATACCTTACAATTTTCTATGCATAGCCTTTCAAAAGTATCTTGGTTCACTTCACTTCACGACTTCCATCCTGAAGGCTGGAAGGCCTCTGCACTCCAGATATGGCACAATCTCTCGATCATCATATGGAACTGGCAACAACTGCTATGGGATAAAGTAGGTGAAGGGTCTTCCCAAATCACCAATTGGCCCCCTACTTAGGCCTACATGATACCCACATCTTTTGTACTACTTATTTCTTCCCGCGGTGTTCGTTTATTGTCATGGTACTTGGTAATGAAAGTTGTATGTATGTATTTTCCATTGATATCATGGATCTACCATCGTCGCCGCCACCCCCTACGTTGTTCACGACCGTTCAAAAATTCCAGAGGCACGACAGTCTTCCATTGAAGTCGTCACATCCTTTTTCAACCTCTTCGGAACAATCATGTTCCCAATTGCAGGACCTCGTCAACACAGCGGATCAACTCGCACATTCGCTCAATGCCTACACTTCTACAGCTTTCTCCAACCCTAAGCTTTTCTCCCTTCTTCGGCAGCGCTTAAAAGTTGACGACACCCTCCACCAAGTCAAATCCTTTCCCTTTGAAATTGGGAAAAAAACTAATTCGAGCCTTTAGTAGTCTGATCGAAGAATCCACCACATTATCGATGCCTTGAAAACCCAACCTCGTGCTCATTACAGTGAGGATATACCATTGAATCCAGCCGCTGTAGCCGATTGGTGTATCAGTCGTCTGGAGTCATGGGGTACTTCTGCAGGAATGGAAACATTCAAGGACGATGGGCGTCAAGGAGGCATCACTGTCGTACTTGGCGGGAAGGTTGTCGTTGTCGATGTCGATTTTTCCATTAACAAGTCAGAGCTGGAAAGATTTGAAATAACGGTCTCGAGCGTCAAAACTTCGTACGCAATCACAGGCTCGGACGGGACGACAGCAAACAGTGATGGATCGCCATTGTTAGATGAGTTTCTACGAAGGTGTATACAGAAATTTTGCGATGAGGTTCAAAAACCTGAAGATGTTCGTGATTTGGAGGAGGCAACAAGGCTCGGGGTGGTTGTAACTCAACAGCTTCAGTACTTGGTCATGCTCGACAAATTGGCTGCTAGAAAAGACGACGGTGGGTTACAATGGTTCACCGGCCTCGATAAGCTATGTCCCACATTGGAGGCCTTTGCGGCGAGTGAAGCGGAAGCAATAGCATCGTACGCCCTACAATATAACTTTCAACCTGTGGCAGCTAACTTCGCAGCATAGGTCATTATCACTTGTCAAAGCACCACTAGACATTTTTCTTCTGCGCTGTCATGCATTACCACTCCCATTTCTAATATCACCTTCTGTTTCTTTCCTTATCAGTCTTTCGTCGCAAGCCTATCTCGCTCTCTCGAGGAAGACAGAAGCATCAGCTGGTCCATGGGACGTGTCACTCCCCTCTCTTCGTACCCACATGTTTTCAATACATAAGGGCTTAACATTTGCAACACTCGCTCTGACTGTTGCGCCTACTGGAAAGATCTTTTCCGCCACAATGAACATGCCGACGTTCTCTGCGAGGCCTACATTTCCACTTGCGCCTCAGGGTTCAGAACTGGAACATTCTTTCCCGCAGAGACTGGACCAGTCATCGGGTATGGCGGCGTCTGAAGTTTTGGAAGCAGGTAAACAACATATGTGGGTTCTTGACTTCACAAACGGTGGGAAAAATCCAGGCATCGTCATGAGTCAATCACGTATGAGAGAGATCGAGCTCATAGTAAACCCGCTTGGTGGGATTGACAACATGGATCCAGTGACGTTGATGTCTTTCGGGACGGGTAGCTGGGTAGATCTTCTTGTACGTAGGCAAATCCTGATGACTGTTAATCAAAACTGATTTTCCTCATAAAGTTCAGCCCCGATGCACAAGTATCTTCTGAACGATACACTACCTTATACGTTCGTATGCGTTTCTGGTACCCAAACATCGCTGATTTTTTTGCTTCACAGATATCCCCTTCGTCTCTGCACCCACCGCTGCATTTGCGTTTAGCTGCCCCAGAGGAAACAGGCTTTCGGCTTGAAAAAGTGCCCGTCCATAACATGAAAGAAGTCTGGGGTATTCTCGAGGTACAGATTCAGGTCTTATTTGAATGAACCTTCCTCATGAATTTTATTTGAAGGTTGTCCGAGAACAGTGTTGGCTAAACGAGATTCTCTCCGGATGTGTATGGACTGCTGAAGGTCTGAAGAGTTGCACAGACAAGCTGCCAGACGAGCAGGAAACAACAGAAGGAGAACTGCAAGCAATCCTCGATGGTCCGTATGCCAGCATCTCATACTGGCATGTATTTGACAGCTTGTCGCAGGAACTTTCCCGCCAAGAAAGATTCCGGTCAATGTGTTTTTACCATCACACAAGATTGCAACGGATGCTTTGTTCCAGACGCCCGATATTGATGGAATTTCTATGCCTCAACTTCCACCTCGACGACCTAGGATCGTAATGACGTCCCCTGAGCGACCTCCCATCTCCGGTTTAGTCGAAATCTCAATCATCTATGATGAGAGTCGCCCACGAGGCATTACTGTCGAGGTTAACGGGGCCATGGGCTCTGACATTCAAACTGATGTTTTGGAAGAAATTTGCCGGAGAGGGGGAACCTTAGGCCTTGCAGGGCGAGTATGGTCGAAGGCAGCGTGAGAGCGAGGCCTTATTCGTCGTATTCGATTTGAACTATGTTACCCGCGGGGAAACTGTTTATCAGGTAATAACTTTCAAGCTCTGTGTCACATTTCGTTAGCACAAGCGTCAGTGGCTGTCCCAATGCAAAGGCCTCTTGCCAGGCAAAATTCATGAAGTCTCGTCCTTGGAGTGTGTTTGATCGTCGTCACATTCCTCGTCTTTGCGTGCCTGCCACTTGGCCTTCTTTTCTTTCGTCAGATCCACTAGTCTAACTGCTGTCATGGCGTGTATCTTGGATGATTTCTTGAACCTAAAACACAATTTGACACATGATTGAAGAATAGATCCTGGAGGGCCTTACCTCGTCTTTGGTTTCTTTGGCATGTGCCTTGACATCTTGTATGACCGCTTTTGTTGTGTTCACAACTCCTTTGGCCCTGTAATCAATATAAAAATCAAGTGCATAAACTATGCCAGTCAAACATCAGAAAAGCCGGATATTCTGATTTTGTTTGATTACTGACCGGTTGACGAGCACAAAAAGCCAAAACCGTAACCGAGGAGGATACACTGGGCAACAGTCAATGGAAATAACGTTTTTGGCTGGAACGTAGACATTGAGCGGAGTGTCGGCCGAGCAACTGGTCGATAGATGTGAGAGACATTTTTTGAGAGTAAAGATGACGCATATCGAACTGTGGTCGGAATCATGGCGAGGACAAATTTTTAAGCCACATTGTGCACTTATGTATCACTCCGTTCGGACTATAAAATCCGGACCAGACCATACTTAGAGGAACGCGTATGCACACGGCAAGCCCACATCAAACGTGAGAACCGAAGATCATTGATCCTTTGTTTCCACTCCTTTGTGTAAGATGAGGCCGGCTGAGTGGCCATGACCCATCATGATGGCTAGACCGGCTGCCTGTGATAGACGGAGAAGACACAAATGTGTGTATTGAGGACAGAAGTACAATACAAAATATGTACATGTGAAAACTACGTATGAGGTAGACAGGCGTGGGAATATATAAGGAGAGGTGATGCATCACAGCTGCACCGACCTGGAAAACGACAAAGGCCATTGTCATTGAAAAAGTCTCAATATCATTTCTCCAGATGGCGCCAGGAGCTATTATGTCCCGGGAAAATGTAAGTTTGTTCATGTCGACCCAGCCGGTCTCGTTTGGTTCTTGCCCACAATATGAATCCCTTCTACGCGAATACAGCTCGGCGAGCGGGGCCATAACTGACTTGTTTGTATTCTTCAGGCATACTCACCACCACAAACTGTATGAGACTGAATTTAGCCGCCGAAAAGCTACAAACAACAAAGCTACAAACAACTGAACTCAGAAGCTGGAGACTACAGACCCTCCAGCCTCAAGCACCTCTTTGCGATATTCCAAACTCATCATCATCACCCTCGGTTGAAATTCTAGAATCTTTGATTATACAAGAAATGATCACTGAGAATCACAGAAAGAGGCAAGGTAATTGTTGAAATACCCCAGAGACTGCCGACTGGGTGGACTATGCTCTAGGATAGATTCCGGAATGTGACGATCTCTCAAGAAATACAGAGTGTCACGTTTCGTGAGCACAAGCTACAATGGCTGTCCCAATGCAAAGGCCTCTGACCAGACATTTCCATTATCAGATTCATGAAGTCTCGTCCTTGGAGTGTGGTCGATCGTCGTCACGTCCCTCGTCTTTGCGTGCCTGCCACTTGGCCTTCTTTTCCTTCGCCGGATCCACTGGCTGTTTCACGAGGATCATGGCGTGTATCTTGGATGATTTCTTTGACCTAAAATACAAGTTGATACATGACTGAAGGGTGAATCCTGGAGGGCCTTACCTCGTCTTTGGTTTCTTTGGCGTGTGCCATGCCATCTTGTACGGCCAGTTTTGTTGTGTCCACAACTAGTTTGGCCTTGAAATGAGTATCAAGTATATCAACTATTCCAGTCAACATTAGAAAAACCGGATATTCTGATTTTTGTTTGATTACTGACTGGCTAACGACCACGAAACGCCAAAACCGAAACCAAAGCCGGCAGCCTTTACAAGCTCCAATGGAATTGATATGGATGACTTGGACATAAACCTTGGACGAAGTGTTGGCCGAGCAACTGGTCGATAGATGTGAGGGGCATTTTTTGACAGTAAAGACGACGCATATCGAACTGTAGTCGGAATCATGGCGAGAACGAATTCTCAAGCCACATTGTGCACTTAAGTATCACTCCGTCGGACTATAAAATCCGGACCAGACCACAGAGGAACGCGTATGCACACGGCAAGCCCACATAAGTAATATCGAATGTGAGAACCGATTAAGATCATTGATCCTTT
>JABAJZ010006997.1:0-16948 GCA_018857265.1 Termitomyces sp. T32_za158 | reverse complement strand
GTCCAAGACTTCTGAGGCAAGCATTTCTGAGTACCCGAGGACGAGAGCAGAATTGTCATGAACACTCACCGGGTGTTGGCGTGTATGTTTCGCGAGGACGTTTCTTGTCTTCCTTCACGACTGTTGAGAAGTGAGTCAAAAAGACGGGTGGAGGATTTAAAGGACGGACTGTAATCAATCAGGCTCTCTATCAACCCATTTGTCACATGTACATTATAGTTTTGAAATGCCGGGTCGCCTGCCAAAAAATGCCCCGCATACGGGTACGCTGGTGGGACCGGTATGTCGTCTCTGCCGATGATCGCGACGGCCAGTCCTTTGAAGAATGGCGAGTAAGCGGCTTCTAATGCTTGTGAAGATGCATCGGCTTCTATCAGATCGTCTAGCGTGATGTGCAACTGTTGTCCCCCAGCTTGACGAAACATTTCTTTTGCCACTTCGAACCGGGACTCTGCTGACAGCTTAGGGTCCTGCTGGTGTCGTTTAGCCGATTCTTGCTTTTCGGGCGAGTGGATGCGCTTGAGTGGGGAAGCTGGCTGCGAGTCAAGGTCCAATCCTTGGGAGTCATGCGAGAGAGTGTTCTCATCAGACATGATGAGAGTACGATGTAAGTATTATCGCAATTGTAAAATCGCCAGGTTATGTAGACTCAGGATCCTTTGAATGACATGGCCCCACAACAATTCTTGATTATCAGATAGATCACTCACTGTTCGATCACGTGCGGTTGAATCCCTTCGTTCAATGTAGCCTGAGATCGCAGCAAGATCCGGCTTCGACAATTTGGCTGCTTCTCTGCTGCAGCGAAATGTTTTTTGATTTGAAGCTTCTGACTGATCTGGGCGATTCCCGCGGTTGGTTATTGAACGTTATTGAATCCACCACTGAGTACCAGTCAGCGTTTGTTTGGCTCTAGTCAGTCAATTGTATTCCCTCGTGCTATGGCTGTCTTCTCTTCCAGGGTCGGTTCAACCCTCATTGAACATGTCCCGGTTTGCCATTTCTGTCGAGACCTGTCCCCGTATATGCCAAGACGTCATCCGGCACAGTCACGAAGTACATAGTTTCTCTTATGCTCCGAGATGAGATCATATGATGGGCACGTTAAGAATCTAACTCAAAGTCGACGTAGACGTACTTTTGTGCCCCAGACTCACTACACATGCTCCTACATCAACGTCGCGGCCATATACTCACAACGTCGGAACATTGTGAGCCATCATCCATTCTCTTCTATTGTCTACAATTATTCTGACCACGTCCGATATATTGCGTTAGTCAATGCGCCCGATGCAGATGTTGTCTTTCGCTCATCAGATAATGTTCTTTTTCGAGTTCACTCACGAAATCTCGAGGTTGCGAGCGGAGGTTTTCCGCCCACAGATTTCGCACATGCCGACGAACATATTGACCTTACAGAAGATTCCTTAACACTCGAACTCCTGTTCCATTTCGTCTACCCACGATCGCAACCTCGTTTAGATAATATTACATTTGAGGCACTTGCACGATTAGCGGAGGCGGTCGAAAAATATCAGGTTTACCCTGCGATGCAGTTGTGCAACATTTACATGGAGTTCGTTCCCTTGCAACTCTTAGATCAGGCAGCTCTGACGAAAATCCTATAGGAAAGCGGTGCCTGTCAATGCCCTGGACGTTCTGAAATATGCCTTGCGCCACGGTTATCCAGACCTCGTTAACCGAGCTGCACCATACGTGACTCTGGCAAATATCTCAGCAGAATGGAACTCAGTACCACCTGATCTGCTTTACGCCTGGGTTCGTCCGTTGCATTGTAACGCATTTACTCCATCTCACTCGAATTAGCTCCGTTATTACGATAGTTGGAATGCAAGCATTCGAAAAGCCAGTCTCACTGCTCCTCACGGTCACAAGTGTGCGAACTGGCTAGATTATCAGCGGAAAATCTTTTCTGCTCTCGGGGAACTGACGGGCATAAAAAATGACGACTCCATATCGGCTGTTATTACTGTTCCCCACTTTGCTGCAATATGCTGCAAAGACGATGCAAATCGCTGGCAAAAGGCGTTCATGGATCAAATTCGGGATGTACCTCCTTTCACCAAGTTCATCTAATGAAGTACATTCCTTCAAAATATCTTCTTTGCGTCTCAAGTTCTGGAAGGATCCACCGTGTCAAGTCTTCTTGGCGAAGTTCGAGTGTATTGATGATGCTCTCAAGATAAAACATAATTCCAGCGTTTAGCATCTTCTCGAACTGTAGCTCAAGAATTCCTTTGTGACGACTGGAAATTACGAATAGGCTTGTTATCTACAACCACTTACCCACGTTGTTAGACCTATCTTGCCATGAGGAAAAGGGTATCTCATTCAGCGGTTTACACTTCGCATTTCCAGCAATTCTCTTTTACTACCTGGATAGTTCTCGTAAGTAATATATTTGATGTGCTCACCGTGATTGAAAGCGGGTGGAAAGGGTATTCCGTCAAGTGACAACACAAACAGCACATACTTCTGTGGGATCACGCTACGAGTGCATTGTTTTCCACAGTAGTCGGTAGTGACAGTGGCTGGTGCAACTAGAGTGTCAGAAGACTACGAGCCTTGAGACCGATGACTCCACCTCCCCGTCCATCCCAGCCAGGTATGGGCGCTCGGCAGACCGGACATCTAGACGATGGAATCAACACAAAAATCAGTGGCGCAAGCAAAGGGATCCACTGACCTCGCTACGTTTGCATCAGCGTTGTTCACAAGGTTCCCACGTTGCAATGCTGACTTCACAGCCATGAAAAGGCACGCACCGCAGCAGATGTGACCGCATGGTGTCAACGTGGCGTTGGTCGGAGGAAAGAAGCAGATGGGACACGTGTAGTCCGCGAGTGGCTCTGGTGCGGGAGGCGATGTACCCGAAGAGACATGTGCTCGAGAAACCTGTGCTACTGCTGCAGAAGAAGCTTGAGATTCTAGACCAGGAGATGACTGCTGAAAAGACTCTATGTTGGGTGGATGAAGAATTTTGCGGAGGCTGGGGCTGCTCACAGGAACAAGAGACGGATCTTGCTGACGGGCGCCAGAAGAGGTTCCAGAAACGACTGCAGAGGAGGAAGAACCAGAAGCAACTTGAGCGTCCACCCGAGACCGCGTAACGGAGATGTCGTCGCTATCGGATGATAACAGCTGATCTACTTCGTCTGAGGTCGAAGTATCTTCAGGTGTTGGCATTCTCCTCTGCCTCCTCGTACGTGTGGCCATCCCTGATGATTCTGCTGTCTGATGTCGGCTTGAGTAGCCTGCATCTGATGTTGATGAAGTGGATGCTCCGAAGGTAGATTGCATGGCAGAAGTGTTTGAACGATGAAACGAGGCACTCCTTGACTGTGTCTGAGAACGTGACGCGTCTGTGTAAGCAGCACGCGCTAAAGGACGGCTTAGCCGTGGCCGAAGGTTTCGTGTGGTCAGAGGCGCAGGCAATGGGTCATTGTCAGCGTTCACGTGGCCTGCCTGAGACTTCCCCGACATATGTGATAAACGCTGCGCTCTATCTGTGAACACCCTTTACAGAGCCTTCTGTGCAGTCTCATCAGTTAGGCTTAGAAGAACTTTTCAAAATCGATACATACCTTTTTGTTTCAAATTTTGCAGTCTAGGTTTTCTCGTTTTTTTGATCTCCACGTGAGTTGATCAAAGGAAAGGCACTCTCAATTAAAGAACAGCTACATGAGTCTTTTGACTTCAAAGCTGCCACAAACCATCTCTCAATGCTTCATGAAAGCCATCGAGAATGATTTGTTTCCAGCAAATGGTCAACGTGCAACGTTCAACATCGAGGTTCGGTGCGTAGCGTAGCCGTGCGAATTCTTCTCCTTGACAGCCGTGGAAACGAGGCGGATCCCATTTAACTTTGAACCAAAGACAGCTGAAAATTCTGTCGAACTACAACTCAAAATAGTGATACTATCCCCTACTGTGAAGTCGGCACCCCCCTCAGTTATTATCTGGTAATTCCAAGATAATCTATTCCCAACAGCAGAACACTGTTTAATGCCTTTATAAATTCACAATGTTCCTTGATAATTTTCTAATTTTCAGGCTGACACCTTTATAAATAATAGTAGTCAAGTATGATATATGGAGTGTATTTCAAGATTTTATTTAAGCGTTATGTCTTCTACACGTAATGGTCCCCAGGGTTTTATTTGACCAAATTACAAAACTGCCTTTTTGCTGATGGGAGTATGTGCGTGCCAATACTTACACTGTCTCCCGGGATTCAATACTGACCTGAAAGTCATTAAACGAATATAATGGATAGTTTTGCAGCCAAGTTCACTGTACAATGTTATGACATCATATTTTTAATGCCTCTGGTTAGTCTCAGAAAGGATACAGATAAAGGATACAGATACAATCGCATCCCAGTCTATCTCCCCCGGTGATGATGCATCCGGTACATCAATATCGTCATCCACCTTCGACCTGTTACAGAAACTGTAACCATCCAAGCACGGAGCCACTCATTGAAAGTGCCGCGAGTTTCGAGCCGTGATAATACAGCGATGCAGCGGCATTGTCCTTCCTCGAGCTAGTGCTACCAGGGGTACCTTGCGCCGCATTAACCACAGGAACCACGCTCGAATTCTGGGGTGGCGCGGGATAGTTTGGCTGGACACGTGTGGGAGTCACAACAGGTGCAGCAGCGTGTCTGGAATAGAGGTCGGCGAAACTGACGAGGGGATTACAGTCCCGACGCACCTTGAGAAGGTATCGGAAGGGGCGATCGCACAAGTACCCGCAAAAAGAGTGTCCTTGTTATTGAAGAGAGGAAGGCTACTCATGTACTGCATTTGATGTGACATGCAATCCATAGACCAGCCAGTTGGAAGCGCGTCACTGTCAATCACGGAGAAAATTTTCATAACAGTCATTTGCGCGAAATCCTAAGAAAAACTGTGAAGTTTTTACGAAGAGCTTACCTCGGCAGGATCCGTTGCGGCATAAGTCTCGGGTACACACGTATCGTTACCGATGGCCTCGGCCCACTCTGCAGATTCTGAAAAAGGTGTCCCGGATGCCCAATCATACGCGTGAGCAGCCTGTATACAATTAGATCCGACCTCAAAGTCAACGAGCACCGACTTGCCTCATGTACCCACGTATCAACCTGTGTGTCGCCAAACATATGAATATCTCCCGACGTCAACGTATAAGCATGCGTTTCAACATCCGGAGACACAAGCACCGTCGCGACATAGCGCCTCAGACCCACAGGAACGCGACCCAGTCGCTCCACAGCAGTGTCCATGGGTCATGTTCGCGGTGCTGCACCGACATATGGTCCACGCGTCGTTACAATCATCATACGTGACGTTCACAGCTTGATATCCACTAGTGCACTCGGACGAATATGCCGCACAGGACGCGGGAACCGTCTCAAGTGTGTCAAGGGTACTATTAGGCAGAACGAGCGTCGTGGCAAGGTCGAAATCGAAACTGTCCTGCTGGGCAGAGAGCTTTAGTGGGACTGGTTCTACGGCAGGTGCAGGTGCGTCACGCGGACGCAAGCGGAGGGGTGCAGCAAGGAATGGCGAGACGAGGGAGAAGAGAAAGACCAGCTTTAGAAGAAAAGACGCCATTTAATCCACCCAGTGGATTTGGTGCTCAGGAAGGAACGAGTTGGAGGACCACAGATTACTCGGGAGTGCGTCATCCATTGAAGTAGATTATGTACATCGCGAAGCTGCCAACATCTGGTGACGACAGAGTGTTTCGTATTTTTGATGGTGATGGCGGGTTGCGTTGGAGAATCAAAAAGCGGTGCGACTCGGGACGTGGTCATCATGAGGTTAACTCAGTTTCTGTCATGACTGGTGTTTCATAGTCCCCACGGAAATGACCCTAAACTCCAAGAATCGAGGGAACTGTCAGCAGGATAGTCACTTAGTAGGATTTTTAGTCGGGGAGTTGTGTTGTACATTGATGCATTCCAAGCCTTGCCTTCATTAATTTCGAATCAGAACGAGTATCAGAGTTTCCCGAAGATGACGTCGCCTAGTAGTTCCGGTTTGATCAAAGATGATTGGCAAAAAGGTGATCAAAATTATCTATCCATCGTGTCCTATATCGGCCGTAACACGTTGGATCTGTCAGACCATTGAGCATGGACGCAAAATCGGATGTTGGCCATGAGGAATCGAAGGCATCTATGTACACACTATCAAGATATATTCACAAGTAGTAGATAGAGATGAAAACTGACGAATCTGGAGTATGGCAGCCACACCGTCGCATTCCTGTTTACCTAAGACCGGTGATCTCGCGACGGCGCCTACTCACTTTCCTTTCTGACATCTCATGCACGAGGTGGTCGTGCAGCGTGGCTGGCGTTTATCGGACCGCGGCTCAACTGAATTCCATCATGGGTCCTGTCTTGGCTTCACCTTTTACACGACCAAGAAGAGCCTGTTGAGATCTGAGCGCTGAGCGCTTTAATTGTATCTGCGTGATGACACAGCACATGCGGTGCGTATTCACTTGGTCTTGTTTACCTTCTCACTTGTGGATCGATCATCGAAGTTTTAGTCGCCGGCAAACAAGAGGAGGAGCCGGAATATGCCGAAGCATCTTCGCCTGCCGGCTTCCAAGCTGCTCCTCGGCGTCTTGTTTTCATTTTCAGCGGAGCTCCGAACATGGGCCTCGGTTGGGGACAACCCTGGACAGCCATAAGTATCATGCTCGTTGATTGCTCTTATGCATCTTCAATGAATGGAGACAGATGCCTTTGGCTTACAAGACCCTTTTGCATGCATGGTAGACGTCAACTGTGGCGTATGGCTTGTGTGCGATGCACTTATTCTAGCAGAGGCAATGCATGCCCTTTGTCCAGCCAAACCCCCTCTTCACATTACGTGTATCTGTCACAATGGCATTAAAACGGACCAATGGTGTGCAGAAGTATCACCCCTTGTCAGGTGTTGTACTCGAGGCATCAGGTCTCTGGCGCCGGACGTATAATACGACATATATTCCCATCAGACGTGACGCCAACACGTGTACTTCGCCCTGGACCCAAAATTTAAACCCTTCCGAGTTGACCTTCATCGATATTCCCACCTTTCCTTTACTCCCTCGTCCATCTTCCCTTCCTTCGGTCAGCAAGGTGAAATTCTAATGGCCACTCACAAACGCAATAACTCGGATACTTTCCGTGCCTTGTCGAGGCACGAGAACTACTACCTCAGTGGAGGCGACCTTTTCTTTCTTGTCAGTTCCATAACTACCGGTATTCTTGTTGCGGTTCTGACGAGTCGTTCTCCATAGGCCGAAGCCATCCACTTTCGTGTTCACAGATATTTCTTCGAACGGGAAAGCCTCTTCTTCCAGAGACAACTCCAAGTCCCAGCTTCGCCTGGAGCGGTAGCACGGGGCTCAACGGAAGGAACCGCTATCATCCTTGAGGAGCATCCAGACGACTTTGCGAAATTCTTATGGGTCTTCTACAATCCGTACGTCATTCATTGTTCAATTGATGGCACATGCTGATTTTATCCTAGTCGTTATTCACTATACGACACGTCTGTCGACAACTGGAAAGTTATACTACGTCTCGCTCACAAGTGGGACTTCCTGGAAATCAAGAATCTCGTCGTCCGTGAGCTCGAGAAGCTTGAAATGGCCGATGTAGACCGTATCGCGACATACCAGAACCATGCTGTCGACAAGAACTACCTCATCCCTCGCTACGCCGCGCTTTGTGAGCGCGAGCAGCCACTCACGCTTGAGGAGGGCACGCAGCTCGGCATGGCGACCACTCTCATGATCGCACGAGCAAGAGAATACGCCCGCTCTAACCCTGCAGCCGATGGCTCTCGTAGCCCGACCACTGCTGGTATTCGCGAGGACGAGATGCACGGCCTCGTGCGGCTGCTCTTTGAGATTCAGCCCCCGGCACAGGCCAACGATCAGGCGAATACCACAGCCTCGGGCACGGGCTCCGGAACTTCTGCAGGTGGATCGGTGACAACCATTTTGCCTCATTATCTCTTGACCTACTAATCATTTTTCCCTACCTGTTAGGCAACTCGTCCACCCCGGCCGCCACAGAAGGAGCCAACGGTACCACCGACACCAACGGACAAGCCCCTCAAGCCATCAACGGGACCGACGGCCCCTCCACCGGACAAGCCGGAGGATCCGAAAAAGAGGAAAAAGACAAATCAACTGGAACCCCTGGTGACAACAAAGACGACCTCACCCGACCCGAAACTCCCTCCGGTTTCAAGCCCAAAGGAGGCAAAAACACAGGAAAGTCAAAAAACCGCTCCTGAGAAGCCATTGGTCGACATTGGCGAGCCCGCAAGCTTAGGGACGACTCAGGAGCCGAAGGATGCGAATGGGATGACAAAAGATGGGATAAATGGGTCTGATAAGCCGAATCAGAACGGAACAACAAGCAACTGACGAACAAGGTAGCAATGAACAGTCAGAAAAGCTTATTTGATACGGTACAGACTAGTGAAGCGGATAAGGAGGCTCACGGAGGTTCAAGGGTTGATCGATGGCTTGGGAACGAAGTTTAACGACGCGGGCGATTCGTAGACTTATGAACTCTTTTGTTAGTTGCATATGCAGACAATTCGATCAGATTCTTCATTTCGACTGATGTGGACGAGTGATTGGCGAGTAGTAAATGAAACAAACCAATAAAATTAGAATACATTGTTATTATCCGACATTGTAGTAATGTTATCATGTTGTCTAATTTACATCATGGATACTTTGTCCATGAAACCGCTGAGTGAGAAACTGAGATTCGCCACACCATGAAAGGGTCGTCCATATTTCGCCTCAACGAATGAAGATAAAGATCTTCGATACCGTGGCGACGCTCTGAGCACTCCTCAAAACCTGGTCGAACCGATGCACTCTGTATATTGAAAATCAGCTCCTTCCAGAGTAGAGAATGTATCTAAAGGTGCTGTACCGCGAAATATCGCTCGAGAAGGAACGCGATTTCTAAGGCGAGCCCTGCCCGGGTGATGTTGGCGCAGTAGCACTTGGTGGGCAGATGGATGGTCGTCTTGACGTATCCGTGTTGCTAAGTGGAAAGAGAAATTGAGTACAAATAGTCAAACGATGAACATGACAAAAAGGCTCACATTGATCATGATGCGCATCCATGTAGGGGACCCCGGCATGCCCCAAGAACCCATGACATCCTCTTCAGGTCCCAAGAGAGAACCTGATTTCAAGGATTTGATATCCGTCAATAAGACGCCCTCAAAGGAAGACTTGTGGAAGTAGATAGCACCACTTTCAGGACCGTCGCTATGACGGCGACCTGTAAAAACAGAGGAAACTGCGGACGTCGTAGAACTGGGAGTACTTGAGCGATAGATGCTCGGTGGAAAAATGCTGGCGTCTTCCGAGCTACAATCGGACGATGAAGATAACCAAGATGCCGAAGATGATGATATGGGCAAGAATAAATCCCTAGGTCCGAAGTTCTGGCCACCTTTCTGTTAATATCGTTTAGTGATGACGTGCGGGATATCAGTTAAAACACAATGCGACCAACTTGCGAACGATGAGCAGTGATCTTGTATGCACGAGCTCGAAGACAACGCGGAGCATCGCATGATCGGCGCAAAGCAATCGAAGCCTTTAAATCTAGGCGTTGAATGAGAGCTATTTCTTCATCTTCGTCATCTTCGAGCAATCCATGAGGGAGGAAGTAGATTGACTCGTGTTTGACGGACAGAGTCACAAAGATGGACTCGCCACGGGCTCCGTCACTCTTAGTGCCTGAAGCCTTGGAATTGGGAAGGGCGATAGATGATGCATCAATATGCTGAAGCTCCACTCGTTTACCATGCAAAAATTCGCCGATTTTTGTGGTAGACGGGCTTATGTTGGATCTGTTGTCAGTGGCAGACTGACTACCGTTCTGTTGATGACATCAGGGGTGATAACAAAAGAAAGACTTGGCTACACACAAAGCCCAATTTAGACAAGGCTTTTAGGTTGGCGGTGGTGTCGACATGTTCTAAACCTGGTGGGCAGTGGGGAAAGCCTGAATTTTTGTTGAGAGACATAATTGTCCGCTGTAGATGTTTGAAGGGAGGGAGAAAGATGGGACGGGCCTGGAAGGGTATTCGCTTAAGTACCTCGTGTCGACAATGGACTGGATGCAGTGAATGGCCATGGCCACTGAAATGTACCTATCTTCTCTGCTGAACCTGTCTTTGTCCATGGTCCTTATTGACCCATGATGACCTTTATGCTCATGTTCAAGCGATTTTGGTTTTGGAATTCATCGCCCTTTATGGTTGTCACCACATCCAAGCGGGTCCTCTCCTAAGAACGACAGCAGACGATCAAGCGTTTGAACACTCGTCTTTCTGAATTAACATACCCTTTTCAAAGCTGTTTGTGAAGAATCAAGATCAACTACTTACGTAAACCGCTGCGAAACATATCTGATCCGTTCAGTGGTCCGGCTGAGATTCTGCATCGAATTAGCGTGGTGAAAGATGTCGGGACGAAGAGAGATAAGATCGAAGTATGCATGATAACTGTGTAAAACCTATGTGCACCTCAGTATCTATGTATAGTGGATAGATTGCGCCATTGGTGTTGCATTGGTGTCCATCGAATCACTGTTGACCTGAATAGGGTTTCTGTGGTCCTCGCACATTGTGTGCTTCATGGATTTCGTTCTTCGGAATTCGTAGCTGGCTAGTCACTTCTCATCTCTCGAAACACATCGAGGTTGTAAATCCCTCTGCTCTTTCCTGTCAGTTTAAGGCCCATGACTTATGACACATTACCTTTCTGTCGTGTCTCACACAAAATCAGGTCTATTACCTTGCTTGCCTGGTGTGTCGTCTGAGCCTTGAAATCGTCTGATAAGCTTGGAAACGTTGTTTTTGAAACTATCCTATTCTTCCAATTTTTGTTTATATAGAGGGGGAGAATTACGAGTGAGAATCATAATTTTTCTCGGTCGTGTATTATCGAGCGATTTCTGACTTGCTCCTCTGCTCAAGCCTCTGATCAGTCTATAGAGACGAAAGGTCTATACTGTACCAATATTACATCTTCAGCACCATTAATGTGAATTTCCCGGTTTGCGATCTTTGAGTTGTGCTCAGACAGCCTAAACCATAATGCACGCAATACAAAGTACTCGAACACGTACCATATCGTATCATGTTCATGTCAGCTCTGGTTTCACCTTCACCAGTTTACAGAGTTACTGAGTTCCTTGACAGCCCAGGGAATATGAGCGCCTGCCATCAGTGACTTGCTGATCGAATAAGCTCTAGTACTATGATAGTTTACAATTGACTGTCGCTGGTTTTGTATCACCGAACATTTGATGTTATTTTTTCGGAGTAAGTTGTGCGGAATGGTCTACCAGGAGTTTCTTCTGATAAACATTCTAGATCTCTGTATATCATATTCAAAGGTCTAGTGCCAGTGAGGGCATCAAATAACTGAAGAACATAGATGGGCGTGGAACAGATCAATTTCCTATAGATGCTCAAGCATGTTCATCAAACCATGTGGCAACTCTTTCAACTAATTCAGCTTTTCTACCAGAAACGGGCTGACTCTTAGACCTCAAAAAGTCCTTGAGAAGCCTCATCAATATTCCTCACGCGCAAAAGTTCAGAAGCAAACCTTGAGCTGATCCACGCGCATCTAAGGACACAGGACATGGGGTTAGTTTTATCAAGGACGAAACACTACGTAACATCATACCTTGCCAAGGGAGCTAGACTCATATGAACTCCGTATTTCTGCTTCATCAACACTAACCTCCTGGGGTTACAAAATAATCGCACGCGATAGGACCAGCTGACGAAGACTCCGACTTACTGCCTTGCGCTTTTTGCCCGCAACTTTCTCCGGGACATCCACGATGTCAGCTGATTCCTCGTGCGATAACGTTACTTTCCAGGCTTTCATCAGAGTACCAGCGCGCTATGTCGCGGAAAATTGTTTAATCTCAACTGTCAAGAGTACTGCCGATGGGATCGGTCTGTCTCACCTTATGTATCATCTCTATCTTGGGTAGCGTGAGGTCCTCAAACGAATCGGGATCGAACTCCTCTCGGAACGCACTGGCTTCTAATTGTGCATTATGATACGCAAGAGCTGAGGATGGATGTAAGCGGAACTATCACTTAGGCGAGCATCATATTGGTCAATGAACACGAGACTCACCAGGATTGGGATACGAATCAGGTGGATATGCACCATTTTTTACAGAGAGTTTATCAATCCAAGCACGAGCTGCGTCTTTAAGAGGGTCTGACGCTATAACGAGTCTATCAACCGGTGCATTCGGCGTCATATCGGAACAGGCGGTACGAACCTCGCATAGCGTTCGTGACTGTCGCTGCTCGGATGTCATCTGCGAATGGCAATGGAATAAGGTGAAACCCAGCAGGATCAACCCAGCCTGCTTCGTCAGCTTTTTCTTCCTGTCAATACATAACATTAACCATGACTCGGATCCTAATCATATCTGAGTTTGGAAACGCGAACCTGGGGCAGAAGAGCACAGAATGCCGGAGTAGCGTTCCGTCTTGTCAAAGCGAGTACTAGACCCATTTTCTTTTTCTTGACGAGAGATTTGATCAAGGCGCTGAAAGTACGCTTACTACCAGTATATGTCTACAAATGAACAAGTGATTAGACAAGGAAGGATCATGCGTCTCTGATGCACCATTTCGTCCGGATAGATGAAGTGTGAATGTTTTATGTTGTCTTCAAATGCAAGTTCATTCCGATCCTTGAACCCAAGAAGTTTGATACCTGAACCTGAGTGAGACGCACAATTCCAGTCGTAATATAGGATGTTACTTTACCAGGCTCAAGCCCCATCGTGCGGAAGGACCGAATATCTTCGGCTGTGTAAAAGGGCTGGTTACCGTGAGCCATTCCGACACCGTGTGATATGGACAGATGACAATACCCGTTTACCAACTGGCACCTCGCGGATGATCCCTTCGTCTTCTTCTTCCTCGTCTACAGTTGCTACAGTTTCTCCTAGGGACGTCCCATATAGTATTTTTGTTTTCTCAACTTCCGCTTCACGAGCCTAACCTAGCTATTGAAATACAGTGAAAAATTGAAGGCACTCGAAGCATACCTGGTCGACATATACAGTCCGAGTCGTTGCGACTTCCATTCGGTCGCCGAGGTCGACGAAATACTTGTACGCTCCCTTTTTCTGCTCCGTAACCAATCCATAACTGAAAACAATCCATAACGCCTTCCGATCAGTCATGACTTGTTTTACCTACCCTTTAACACCGATTGTAAGACCTTCACCGAGTTTGAAAGGCACGCTATACTGCGCACGTTTCGGTACTTCGCGAAAACGCATCTGCGCAAGAAGATCTTCAATGCGCGTTATTGAAATGGATTCCGGAAGAACCGATGGATCTGAGGAATCAATGGCCTCGTCATCGTCAGCAAGATTGGTAGGTAGAAGGACAGACTGAGTATTCAAATTTCAAATTCAAAGGAGAATCGGATTAGAATGAAGAACATACGGAGTAGAACTTCGCGATATCAAAAGGCTTGTCAGGCGTGCTGATGAAGAAGGGTTCCACAGTGACGCCAGCCTGTGTCAGATCCTGGACAACGGCTCAACAATGCAAAGGAAGAACGCCATGTCCAGAGCCTCACAATCAATGTTGTCCTTGCCGACGTGACAAGCTGCTGGCTTCCGGGGCCAGAATGAGGGTTATCTTCATCTGTTATCAAAAAGACACGCTTTGTGGCGGTTTTAGGAGCGCTGTAAGCAACTTTTTTTTAGTAAATCAAACTTTCGCTGAAGTTTTATAGTTTACCCATCACGTAAAACCCAATTGCAACTTGTGAACACATCTCCCATGGGGACCCTTTTGCCCTGAAGTGGAGGAAATGCCTTCCTAAGCGCCTCGGGATCCTCGCGAGCATCTTAGATGCGGAGATGTAAGATTTCGTCATTTGCATGAATAAGATTGAACCAACCATCTAATAGTTGAATAAGTTCCTGAATTGTCGGAGCACTCAGTGGAGATATTGGCTGATATGCGAATGTATTCTTTTTGAGTTCAGACTGAATGCGTGTGGTCACTGTTTTCCTGGTCTTAAAGTTGTTCCATTACTTTGCAAAGTCCAGGGATAAGGAGGTCTAGGGCCTCACTGTGTTAAAGAGCATTATTCCTACGGCATCATTGGGTCCAACAATCACTTTCTTCTTCTGAATTTGCACAGCTGCTGCCAATGCGGTTAAAAGATGGCATGTTTGTGTATCTTCATAGTCAGGGTCTTCACGAAGCTCCTGCATAGACTCGGAACAGTCAATACAAAACAAAATCACATCGCGTTTCCCCTCAAGGTACTAGATCCAGTTCGGTATCGTGTCCAAGTAAGGTTGTTCAACAGCTTACTGAGAGATCCTGTAGCTCCTCATCTTCCTCATCATCAACAGCATTCCAATCATCATACGGTGCCATAATCGTATTCAAAATAAGATGTGCTGAGGAACTGGAGGTAGTTGATTTCAGCCACACTCAAAGCAAGTAACTGTGGGAAGGCTGAGACGCGTCGGTCACGGCACATGTCACCCTCGAGTCACGCAGTGGAGTCGGACACCGAACCCGTGACTCGGACTCTAACAGCCATCAAAACATACCTTTTTCCTCTTGTCCGAGTAATACACATCTAGATTGCAACTATGCCAGAAGCTGTCTCCTTACCACAGCTCCGTAAAATACCCTTTTCTGCACTTGCGAAGCTTGGTGGAGTTGGGCCAAAGATCAGGACCGATGGCGATGTCCTAGCCTGGAAAACAAAACAATCATATCAGGACTACGCGTTATTCTTGCGACGCCTGAACGAATCAGTTGTCGGCCAGTTTCTCCCTTGGACTTCTTCATCGTCCCAAGTACGGGCTTTGTCGCCGTCGTCCAACGGATCTTGTCTGATTCCTACCTGCTAGGCTATCACGAGGACGCTCGAGCTTTTGGATACTTTAGATCTATGGATTGACGAGATTCCTCCCCTCCAATCGCCCCAGCGTTTTGGAAACTTAGCGTTCCGCACTTGGGGCGCCCGCCTTGAAGAGGTTGGCCAACGTTGATTATCTTTTCGTGCGGGGTTGACAAACTTTTTCATGAAGAGGGCCGACGAAGTCCTCAGTTTATTATTGGCCGGAGAATTCTCTGCCGTGATACCTCACGTCAAGCCACTGCTACTTACTTCTTTTGGCTCCTTCACGAGGATGGATTATGGCACAGGGCATGAGGCATCATTTGCCCTCTTTCTTCTCGCATTGACGCTCGTACGACTGTATGAGCCAACGGTAGAAGAGGAGCGGTCGCTTGTTTTAAAAGTCTTTGTACGATATCTGGAAGTGTGTTGGAAGCTTCAAGATACATATCGCTTGGAGCCTGCGGGGAGTCACGGTGTTTGGGGGCTTGATGACTCTTCTTTTCTGGGCTACATATTCGGAAGTGCTGAGCTGCGAGGTGCTTCATAACTCGGCTTTTGTCTAATTATCTGCTAATGCAGACTTGGCGCGCCCCCAGAGCAGGCTACGATACCAGTAAACGCTGTCCTACAACAGAACTTGCCACCGACAAACCTTTACTTCATGATGATCACGCGGGTTCGTCAGGTGAAGAGCGGCCCGTTCCACGAACATTCATCGCAACTTCATTCAATCGCCGTAGGCGTCCCAAACTGGAAGAAAGTGAACTCGGGACTATTTAAGATGTATGAAGTAAGCGTTTTACTTTATCTTGGACGGCATCGGATGATCAAACTGTCATGTCCCCAGGCCGAAGTGCTAAGTAAACGAGTCGTGGTGCAACATCTTCCGTTGGGTGGGCTAATGGAGTGGGATAACAGTACCCACAGTTCGGCTTCCGATAATTCCCTGCCACGACTGGAGACAACTGCACCCATTTCGGCCCCATGGGTTCGTACCTGACATCTCAGCGTTCCACGGTTGCTGGAAGCCCTTAACCGGCAGGTGTAGAAATGGAGTTTAGGCGATGTCTACATACATGGGTCCAAGTGATACGTCCTGACGCAACCTTAGCCAATGCTGTTCAACCAAGCGCTCACGTATTTCTGACATGTCGTCACCTGTCATGAGATAAACGAAAGAACGAGAACATACCCATTTGAATCTCCGAGACCTCGCGCGAATGTATAGATCAAGGACGAACCTTTCTAAGAAACTTAGTCGCGCGCTGTCATATACTCGAGATTCGGAAAGTTCGGCGGAGTCACGACGCCTTGACAAATATGGACTTAACTCCGGAGGTTTGTTCAGACTAACGCAACATAGAATTACAAACTCGAAGCCCTGTGCAAAGGATCGAGATTTTTCGAAGCCACTTTCCGGTAACTAGCTTTGATAGCGAACCTCTAACGGGTGCAATTCGGAGGAATGTCGAGAAATGGTTAGGTCTGAGTTCAATGTGGGATCTACCATCAGGGGGCTCCCAGTATATACAGTCGCCTCTGTCTTAACCCATACTGGGTATAACCCATACTCTGTCATACCCCATAGGATTTTTGATCCACCGGGTTGGTTCGCAGAGAAATTGTCACCATAACCCATAACTCTGCCATACTCCATAACCCATAGCCTTTTGAGGGTCATAACCCATAGTTTATCGCATTATCTCCGAGTACAGGTTTGACATTTTACCTAATTAGATAGTAAAGAGGAAGCGAAAAAAGAATTGAACTACTTTATTGTGTCCAAAAGCAAATTTTCCTCGCTTACTATGGGTCTAAAACCACTCGAAATACTCAAAAAAGGCTTGAAGATCTTGAAAAATGAGGTCAAAACCAAGAAAGAACATTTACAAGCTCAATTGGCTGCACGGAAGCCTATCTCTGTGGAGGATGAGGCATGGCTTGACCACGAGGGAAATTTAGTGGATTT
>JABAJZ010006996.1:0-17028 GCA_018857265.1 Termitomyces sp. T32_za158 | reverse complement strand
GAAGATGCATGTGATAGAAAAGAATCACATGTAGATACATGTGATAAACTATAATCACATGGAGGATACATGTGATAGAAAAGAATCACATGTAGATACATGTGATAAACTATAATCACATGGAGGATACATGTGATAGAATACAATCACATGAAGAATGCATGTGATAGAATGGACTTGGAGTAGAATAATGATCAAAATAGCGAAATGCAACAGGCAATTTCAACAGAGGGGTATAAAAGGAGAAGGAAAATGGGGATCGAGGGCAAGCAATCTATTGCCATGGCTCGGGGTCTCCAGGGAGCAGACTACTTAGGCCAAGGAGCTTAGTATTGACTTCAAGGTCTTTAATAATATTTATTTGAACCTAATCACAAGTTTGACTTGCCTGTTTTACTCAAATTAAATCAATCAATTACTTAAAATCTCTACAAGTACTTCTAAGTGCAAGTTGCGTGTAATTACAAGCCCTCCAAAAACTTGTGAGAAGTAAAGCTACAATACAAAGTTTTGGACCTCAATTCTATTTGGGTCTACTTTATCTATTGTAAAGCCTACATTTCACATCAGTAGGTTGTAAGTGCACAGTTGCAATAACAATAAGCATAGCCCTTAACACAAACTCCTTCTACAGATTCAACTGATAGTGACTTCCAGAAGTTGTGACTGAGTCATACAACTAGCAGAGAAAAATCCAAAGTATATTAGAAATGGTACAATATGACAGGAGTGTTACACAGCTAATCACCTAGCAGAGGAGAATCCAAAGAAAACAAGTCTAAGGATTGCTCTAACCATACTATACAGCATGACTGTGCTTAAGCCCTGACTCTAAAGCAGGTATATACATAGCTGAATGGTCTCAGAATAGTCTCAAAGGTCATGGAGGCTTCAAAAAAAGACACAGAGTTCTAAGTATACCTCTTGCCCTAGGTTTCAACTCTAGGAAAACATGAGAACATCTCAGATATCTTGTCACAATCTCCTAGATTGTACAATAAATGCCTTGAATTGAATATTTTGAGAGATTTGCTCATTTTTAAATCATTTCTTGCTCATATTGCTAGTGATTTTCCTGAGTTTTGCTCCACATTTTTGCAAGTATGCAGCATCCTTAAGCACACATTTTATTCAATTCTCCTTATTCCTCAACAAACCAGTAGCAGTCCTATTGCAGCCTTGAACACATCAAAGAAAGGCATATCTGGTCTGATCTTGGCTTTCAAAACCCATGGCACAAAACTCAATCACCATGATGTGGACATTGCTGAACAAGGTGAAAAAATCCAACAAATCAATAATGAGAACCAGGTGTTGCATGAAGAGTTAGATGCACTGCAAAAGAAGGTCTCTGTTCAGGAGAAGGCTATTCAGAGCTTAGATATGAAGTTGGAAAGCTTTGAAGAGATCTATACAGCCACAAGAGAGAAAAAGGATGATAGGAACAGTTCCAACAGTTCCAACAAAGATTTCAATGCAGAGGATGGTATGACAAGTTTGACAGAGAGGAAAAAGGCTGCGATGGAGGTGATTCAGCTGCATATAGTTCAAATAGCATGAAGTTATGTTAGCCAAAACCTTGGCAAAGTGATCGATGACTTACAAGCTTGTCAAGGAGCTAACACATGTTTTTCATGGGGACCGGGAAAGCTTACAGAAGACAGTTTGCCCTGGTACCCAGAAAATGACATCCAGTTTTGATGGGACAAGCTGCTAAGTCACAACGACAATTATTACTCAATGCAAATGATTGTTGGATATATGAGGACTCACAGCTCTAGCCAGGACTAGTTTATTGATTGCTATCAGCAAGGAGGATCTCTAGAAGCATGTATCAGATAAATTCCTTCACCTTCAGAAAGTCCTTCTAGGAGCTGGGCACCTGGATTTGCAAAATCACCAGCTCTAAGTGCAATTACAACCTTCCAGAGATTGGTGAGTGGTGCAACATTAAGAACCTGTCCAAGACAGTTCTGATGAAGGGGAGCAAGTGCAAGATGAATTAGAATTGAGGCTGTGGACTCAATCTTTGTTATGTGACAAATGGATAGTATCAAAAAAAATTTGCTTACTACATCAATATGAATATTAGCAAGAACTGTTTAGCAAGGATCAAGGATCAGCTTACATTGTCTGGCAATGCAATGCTCTTTTCCCTCTTGTCTTAGACTTTCTTCACATTTCTTTTTATCAACTCACTGATCTATATCATTACAAGCAATGGTTATTAATACATGGCTCTTTTCCTAACAACATGTTTGTTTCTAACCTCATCATGGTTATCTATGCTTACATTAGACTTTGTGATCTGAAGAGGCTACTTGAAGACAAATTATAGCGAGGTGAGTTCTTCATCTATTTTATTGCTCAAAACATCACTCATTTTTTTAATTCAGATGTCAACTGAAATTATGTCTAGTTATGGAGCCATTCTCTCCATGAGCAGATTGAGCAGAAAAAATATGATTGTAAGAGTCAGATGGCCTTTTTTGCAGGTAGAACCATCAGTCAAGGAAAGCATAATTAAAACAAAGTAATAAGAGAGCAAAGACATCCAGACTTCTATTTATAGATATGAAGCTGATTAAATAAGAAATAATATGTAAATGTCACTAAGGTGGTTTAACAATTTAAATGCAAATCTATCTTAGACAATAATCAATGGCTTCTATCTGATTAGTGAGCGCTTAGTGATAGTTAGTGGTTAAGCTCATTTCAGCTGTTAGTTATCAATCTGTATAAAAGTATAGCCAAAATAGAAAAACATGCTAGGAAACATTGCTAAGTAAGGAGAGTCAGTAAGCACTAAGAAATATTGGTAAGCACTAAAAAATGTAGGCACTAAGCAATGTCAGTAGGTGCTAGGAGGCAGCAGTAAGTGATAAGAGGCATTGTTACATGCTAAAAGGCGTCAGTAAGCGCTAGGAAACGCTACAATGAGGTGCCATTACTGTAGCCATCTGCACCAAGCCTAAGTAGAGTCTTATTAGCAAGTTTAGAATTTGCTTTTAATAAAGGTTAAAAAATTGCATGCCCATAACATTGAACGCAACTGTATTTTGATTGTTGTGTGTTATTATCAAATAACCTCAAACAGACTAGGCATATGGCACTAAAATTAACTTCTATTAACAACAGCTATAGAGCTTAGAATAGCCTTACTAAATTGCAGTATTGAATGCCATAAAAATTTGACAAAATTGATGCAATGGAAATTGATGCAATGGTAATGTGGCAGAGTTAGAGTGCTGACTCAGCAACTCTCAATTGCATGTTCTTCTCAGCAAATGATTTGCTCAAATGTCTTAAAGAAATTTATTGCTAAAAAATGTGCAAGTCTATTATGCTGGCTCCAATTGTTGTTTATATCCACATTTGAGTGGTCCTTCCAAGCATTGATACTAATTCTCAGCTAATACACACACAGCATTCATGCATACACACATGCAATTACAATTGAATCCTTCACATGCTGACTGATTTTAGTGATGACCCAAAGTGAGAACAAAGCTATTGTGGGTGAAAAAGCTATTGAAGAACATTTACCTAGATGCCATTTGGTATGAGCACAGATTGCAATTGGTGAATAACAAGCCTTTTATGCTTGAAGTTGGGTTTCTTTCAATTAAGTTGCAAGTTATTCAAGCATGTAGTTTGCAAAAGACTCTCTGATGAACTGCCTGGTAATGCTCCCTGCCTTCCTGGACCCCTAAAACCCTCCAAAAAGCACTGTCTAGCAGGGGTCCTCTCCTACCACCTGGTCTCTGCTGTTACAACCTGCCTCCAAAGCACACCATGCAATTCCAGGACATTCCTGCAAAACTCCAAGAACTCATCTGCCTTTTTCAATAACCAATGCACCCAATTTCCTGCCCTATCATACCTGACCCTCAGCAATCACTGCATCAACCCTGGCTGATCTCACTGTTGAATGATAAAGGTGAATTGTTTTTTGGGGTACATCCAGAGAGGTTGAAAGAGTTGTTCTCAGCTTTGGCCACAGTGTCAAATATCTCTGAACTTACTAGAGAATTCATTGACAAAGACTTGCCAGTTGAGTACAGAGTTCTAAGAGTCAAACTAAAGAAGTGTGGTGTAGTGATCAAAGGCAATACCCTGGAAGTAGGAGGTGGCAAATGCAATATGGAAGTTCTCAAATTGGAAGGTGAATGTAGTATGTTTCCTGAGAAAAAGGTGTCAGAAATATGATTTTTCATATTTCTCAAAAAACATAACAAAGACTTGCGCATGTTCTTTTTTTCAAGCCCAACAACTGTCATGCAAGCGCATGACCAAGTCTCTGCATTCACATCAATGCTACCACCAATTCTCAACTACTTTGGCAATGGCAAGATTGACTACAAGAAAAAGGAGCATGAAAAAGACATGAATCAGTAGTGCAAATGCAATATGTGTTGAGTGGCAAAGCATTGCCCTACTCAAACCCAATCAGCACCTGCCTCACATTAGCAATTGGTGTCATGGAGCTTGACTCCACAATACTTGTGCTTGCTGCCACTCACAGCATGCCTATCTCATGCTATGTCATTGCTGCTGCTGTAAGTGCAAATATGGTTGCATTGAAGAACAGGGACAGCATTTATGCTGCAGATGAGCACAATGCCTGCTCTTAGAAGAAGCCCAATGCATGCAAGGAGTACTTTAAGCTGTCACTGCTGGTGAGGTAATCCAAATGTTGATGGCTCATATATGAGTAGACTGGTAAGGTATGTTATGTCAGAAAAATCTTAATTGCCAAATCAGGCCAAATCGGCAAACCGGATCATAATGCCTAAAAAGATAGGCATGGACAGATCAGATGCCCATCTGATTAGGCTGTGGGTCAAATCAGACATTGAGCTATAAATCCAAAAAGATCAGGTGTGATTCTGATTTGACCTAAGCAGTGATTGACATGATCAGGTAGGAGAGATGTGACTATAATAAGGATATTGGCAGATTACTTGTTCTTAATGATTTGATATTATGTATTTTTATCTATTACCTATTGTCTTCTAATTTATTCATTCTGTTACAATGAGACTCTTTATTTTACTGCTTTCACTAGTTACTAAATACTACAAACTAGGAATGTAACTTAAATTGTCTTTTATAGACTGCAATGAAGTTGTCAAGAATTGAACTGCAGATCTTATCAATAGGTATTAAATACAAGTTCAAATAAAAACTTACTTACCACTTTGCCAATTGACTCATATTCTATATGGAGAGGAAAGTTAATACATCAGATTATTCTCAGATGACTCCATTGACAATTAATCAGGAATTTCAGTCAATAATTCTTATTCAATGTTCAATATGGTCATAACTGTTAGAAAGTAACATGTAATGATTTTATGTACAAGATAAAAGTACAGAAATTACATGCTGAAGCACTAGATTGTCAATGAGGACAGACAAGAAATCAAACAGAACTTGAACTATAATCACTTTTGAGACTGTGCAGAATTTTGTGCATAATTTAGAGGCTCTGCTGTTGCAGCAACTTCAGCCTCCTGCAAATCTAAAACAGCACCAGCTTTTTATAACTCTTTTTTCCTGCCAGCCAGTTGCCCATGCCCATGCCCATGCCTACAATTTGAATCTGAATTGCTTTGAGAAGAAAGCACTTCAATGTTGGGAATGTCAGGAATGTCAAGGCTGTCAAGGCTGTCAACATCGTGGGAACTCCATGCAGAGGCTGGCTCAAAGTTGTCAAGATTATCAGTCAATTCAGACTTTGTATCAGAACAGCTGATGGAAGGAACAAATGCCACAGCTGGTTTTAATCCTGATGTTGTTTGAGTGCCCTGAATTGAGTGCATAGAGGTAGTAGAAACTCATGCAAGCTGGTTTGCAGGAGGCTTAGAGGTTGATGTAGCAGAAACTAGAGCTGGCTCTACATCATCGTCCTCAGACCAATCAAAGTCCTTGCTGAGATTAAAACTGTGACTTGTTGACTCAGACGTTGCCTTTAGAAACGCTTGCTGTACAACCCCCTGCTTGCTGTGCATGGATGACTAAACATCTGACTGGTAGATAGAATCAGGTACACAATCAAAGACAACTTTGTTGCAATGCAGATAAAGTTCAACATCTTCTTTAACAGACAAGGCCTCAAAAGCCATTTTGAATAATAGAGAGCCATTGAGGCAGTGCTGTAAAAAAAGTTTCATCTGGCCAGAATTGATACAGTAATGCAAACTTTTTTAATAGACAGATGATTTCAGCTTTATGAAGTACAAGACAATGGTTGGTGAGCTATTGCACTTGATTTTCTGCACTGTTTGTATTGCAATGTTGTGCTTTGCATGAATCAATTTCATCTTCCAGTTCAGAGATCTTGTATGCTGATTGACCAGCAAATCTTGGGATGCAGTCAAAATTTGATTAAGAAGAAAAAATGGGATTTAAAATATACATTTTTCATTTGTAGAAGACTAGGCATGCAAGACTCCAGCGCCAGATGATTCAAAAACACCTGTATTTTCTGACAGCAATGAAGCAGGCTATGCTGATGAGGATTCCTTCATCAGTCTTATTATTTGAGCAGCTGCAAGCTTGCTGGGGTAGTTTTATGCAATACTGCTCATGCTGCTTCTGTAAAACATAGAGAAGAACAAAGTTCCACTGGATATGATGCTTGTCGTGAGTATTTTGGATTTGTTCATGATGTACAACAGATTGAAGGATGCAAATATGAATTAGCAGTTTGAAAAGCCATTTACAAGACATAGACTGCCAGTAAGGTGCTCTGACATTGTACTTGCACCTTTATCTCACTTTTGCTCTCCAAGTTGGCCCTGACACAGTCTTTGACATCCAATTATATATGCCTAGTGCAATCGTAGCAAGCAGCGTATGCTTTGATCTTGGTGTTGCATGTGAAGCGTGGTTTCTTCTTTGATATACCTAGGATCCTCTCTACACTTCCATTGACTTGTATATTCATCAGGAATGTTGGCGCTGCGGTTGAATAGCAGTTTTTTGGTGGGCAAGCAGCAAGGTGCACATGGGTAGATAGCTCAGATAGGTAGGTAAGATACTTTTATTAGATAAATCTTTGTATATACTATTTCACAATATACACAATGTCATTTAAAAAGATTTTTCATTGACTTTGCACATGGAAAAATAGGATTGATTTCATTGAAGTTGATTTGTCAGTGGTGCACCTCTGCCACGTCACTATTGCATCAACCTTTCTATGGTCTTTGACAATGCAATATAGTGAGTTTTTTTATACTGCTCTCACTGTTATTGATTCATATTTCTGCTAGTGCTATTTGCTTAGTGTGTTTGAATTGGCAATAAGATTTCTAGCATGGCTTTGCCTACATTGTTTGGAGATGTGATGATCTTTTCCCCCTTGTTATGGATTTTCTTCAATTGCTTTCTCAAGAGCTTATCAATTTTTACTATTACAAGTAAACAAGCAATAGCTTTTATTGCATGGTCTGCTTTTCAATAAGATCTATGTGTCTAATCTGGTTATAATTGTCTATGCATATATTCAAGTCTCTGATCTTGAGAAGTTTTTTGAAGGTGAATTAAAATTTCAAGGTGAGCATCTGGCTGATTTATTGCTTCAAAATCATTCATTATTATTCAGACGTCAATTAAATCCTACTTTTTCTATTGACTATTTAGTCATGCTACTTCTACGCTACACAATCCATAAACTTCAGAACTGCCAACTGTAGAATCAATTAATCTTTGTTATTTCCACAAATGAAAACTCTGCTTAAAATTGAATCTTTCATCATGTGCATTGTTTCTCAATTGAGAGGTAAATTAATGTCACTTAGAGAGAGCTGGCAAGACAGTCAGTCAGTTAATGAAAGCTCCAACTTGCGTTTGTCAATCACTTTGTGATGCATTGGCATTGTTCTTTTAGTGTGTCAATAAAGATTGAGTCTATAATCTGCATCTTTTACACATCTTTTGCTCTCTTCTGGTCAGTGTGATTACTGATTTTGATTTTGTGTTGCCTCTTGAAATGGCTGCTTTGATTGAACTGAAGTCATGCATGTGATGATGAGATAGATGGATTCACACCATATACAAGTTGCTTGAAGACTTTATATATGTACCAAACTTGACACCAACTAGCTGTCCAGAAACTCTTTGTTGCTGTTATCAATGATTGCATATATGACACAATATCTATATATATTACAACTCTAGTAAGTCTAAATTTTTTACAGCTTAGAATAAATATCAATGATAATTCTAGTTGTGTCTGGTGGTGGCTGGCGGGTCGTGGTGCCAGGTGTGATTGCTAGAGTGATTGCCTGGTGATGCAGGTGATGCAGGTGATGCAGGTGATTATGGCGCCGCAGGATCAGGTAGGGTTGATGCGGGTGATTGCGGCACTGTAGGATCAGACAGGGTTGATGCAGTGATTGCCAGAGGTCAGGGTCATTGGGGCAGGGGAGGTGTGCTCAAGAAGGTGGGGCAGCTGGCAGGGAAACTGGGAATGAGCGTAAGGGTTGGAATAGGTGTCCCGGGGTTGTGTGGTGTGCTCCAGAGATGGGTCATGACAGTCTACCTCTTTCCATTCTGACCTCGACTCGTTAAATCCTTTCTATTTCCAGATTCACCTTGTCTTCACAGTTTTGCCTCATTTTTCTGGTTTCATCTCATTTCAACAGTTTCACCTTGTTTCCCAGTTTTGCCTCGTCTTTACAGTTTTGCCTCGTTTCCTGATTCCACCTCATCTCTACTGTTCTGCTTTGTTTCCCAGTTTCACCTTGTTCCACCTCGTTTTCCCCAGTTTTGTCTCACTTTCCTGGTTCACGTCCTGGACCACTCCAGGCTCAGTTAATCTCACATTCTTTCCGTTCTAGCAATCGTCTCTTAAATCTACCTCTCATTCTATCGTCGTTCCTTCTCAAAACGCCCCATCACGCCCCAGAACTTACCTAGTTTGTCTTGGAGCACTTGTACTATGTCCCAGACCACTGTCCACACCCCTAGACCCCATTAATATCCCAGAGCACTCGAAACACCTTCATTACCTTGCCTCAGACTTTGTCACTTCAAGTCAGGTTGAATGTATCTAGCTACATCCAGTCCACCAATGTAAGGCCTTGCTTTGAAAGAAGCTCCTGAGGTCAGCAGGACCTGACAGCAGCTGCACTCTATCTAGGTTGTGAGGCACTGCTCCTGTATGAAATGCCCCTCTATGTACAAATAGAGATGGACTAGGAGGAGGAGCGCCACGAGCACCAGTTTCAGGAAGTGCACTACAAGCGCTATTATCAGCCAAGGCTGAGCTATCATCAGCCACTGGCACTGACATATGCGCGTACAGTGGCGCCGGTCATGAGAAGAGAAGTTGCACCCCAAGTGCATCTCAAGGTGGGCACTGAAGTGCTGTTGCAGCGTTTGGAAGCTGCAGAGCAACCAGTACCCCCAATGGTGTTGTTCTTGCAAGATAATCTTGCAATTATGGTAATGAAAGAATCACTTGACCAGATCGAGCTCATGAGAAGGCAGCACATATTAGCGCTGGAGCAGACTGACCATGCTGCAAAGTGCAAACTGTCCTCTCCAGAAGGGGTGAGCGGTGAGATCAAGCGGGCTTGACTGCAACTGTTGTGACCGGTTGAGTTGGTGAAGCTTCTGGGCCCTGCCGTAAGTCAATCAGTACCTGCATTGGTATCCTCATTGTCATCATTACCAGCATAGCCTACTGCCACGTCCACTGGTCAGCCAGCTGTCATGGCAACTGCAGCCCACAAGCCAAAGATGCTTGAAGTGCTTGTGCAGGATAATTTGATGGACCAGCAGGATGAGGAGATGGACGAGGTTCCCTTGTCTAGGGAAGACCTTGAGTTCATGGACCACTTTGAGTGCACTGCTCCATCTGCTGGAAAGAAGGTGGGCCTTGTGCGCTAGGGTCTCACAGGATCGGCTCATGCCCCAAACGTGCCAGGGCCATTGAAAAACCACAGAGGGCGCACGCCACTCATTCTGATTGACAATGTGGAATTGATCAACTTTCTAGTGGACATTCCAGCATGGGCAGAATTTGCCCAACTCTTGTTCATGAAGGAAGTCACCTCCCCAGCTCTGCCAATTCAGCTGACAGTGGTCAAGCTAACCACAGATCCGTGCACTCCTGTGCAGTATGATGGGTTGAAGGATGACAGTAACTATAAACAGTCACAATCCAAGGAGGAGGAGGAGGCTGAGGAAGGAGAATCGGCCACACAGAGTTTCCAGCATGTGCAGCATAACAAAAAGCTCGCTAAAAAGAAGGCAAACAAAGCTAAAGCAGTGGTGGCTATTGCACACAGAGCACAGAATGATTTTTCTGGCTGCATCCCTGATGGCTTTGAGGTGAAAGTCTGGGAACCGCTCGACGTTGAGTGGCTCAATTCGTACTTCTGTGGGGTCCTTGGCCCCTGTCATTATTATTTGTACTTGACAAACACTGTATTTGTTGAGGCTGACACTAATTATGCGGCGGCCTTCAAATTCAGTAGTAGCCAGACAGCCAAGGTTCCGGGTATGAAGGTGTACCAGTTTGCCTGCCCGATTTCCTGGCACTCCTTATAAGCTCGAGCGGCTCTACAAGTATTATGCTAATCCACACGTGCTTTGTCGCAACCCTATTGTTACGTATATGCTCTTGTCCAAGTTCAAGGACTTTACTCAGCATTGCAACATGTCTTTACATGATTGCACCATGATGCTGTTGTGTTCCAATCCCGCCTATTGGGATCTGGTCAATCTAATGCAGGGTCCAGAGGACCTATCATTTGCGGAAAAACATCATATTCCTTCGTGCTTCTTGCATGTCAAGGATGACAAATCTATCACATTGCATGTAATGCGCACTCCTGACCCAAATATGCTCTTTGATCTTGACCAGCTTGCGTGATATGCACTCATCTTTAGCAGACCAGGAATGGAGAATACCTGGCAAGGCATCACAGTCAATTTCACGTACCGCATACACTGGCAAACACTATTTGGGTTTGCACTCTGCAGAGCTCTATGCACCAACAGCACAGGAAAAACGACTCTTGTTCGGCGGATGGCTCTTGTTATAGCACATCTGGGACTTTATTGTGAGGCAATTGACACCTTTAACAAGGTCTATGATAAGCCTTTTGTGGCCCAACATGGGCCCCAGTTAACCATTAGTCAAGTTTACGTACCTGACAACAAGGTGCGGAACTTTTCTGATGATGACACAATTCATGTCCTACTGTACAACCATATCCCGATTGAATGGGTTGACTATACTTATACATATGGAGTGGTCTACCTGGAACAGCAGTTCCATCATTCTACAATGTTTTTGGACATCTTTTGAGAAATTGATGATAAGCGCCTCAAGCGCTTCAGATTGTATGGAACCCCTGCTACCATCCCTCAATGGGACGGGTGGCGTGAAGTCACCAAGGAGGACTATTACCGCCTCATGTTCAAGCACGCTGAAGAAAGCACGGCTGGTGTATTCTCCAAGGCCAACAGCTTCTATTATTATATTGGTATAGACTTGAATGTGAGTCAGCTCTGGAAAAGAACACCAGTGCACAGTACAATGCCTTCTATTGGAGCTGCAACTAACATCGCACTGACTGATTGTGAAATGGTAGATGTGACTGCTGCAGGGGGTCCAATGACCTCACTGATAACAGAATCCAAGCCTCTCCCCGCCGCGGCTAACATCACAACTGAGGAGAGCACAAAGACAATGGATGCAGGCGGAGATCAACTGGGCAAGAAAATGGGCTGAAAAGCCTTCTTTTATGTTATATAGGTCTAGGTAACGTCAAGTTCTTCACTCAAAACCTGTTGCTGAACAAATCGTGCTTCACAGCACATATTGTACATTTCTTTTTGTTTTTTATTGTCTTGATGGAATACACGGCGTTGTTAGATGCCTTTCTTGTTGTATAATGTGCACCAACAGTGCCTGTAAGCATTGAGCTGCTGCATTCCAATTGGCAGTACTCTCAGAAGTATTATCAACAGACGGAACGGGATTGTTTTGAGCCTTGCCAGACTCACTCATATTAGATTGTCGCTTCTAGTGATACACATGTATACTAGTGCAAGTACTCTTGCGCTCTAGTCTAGCAATACCCACTTATAGTGGTGGGTCGATTGTCTTGTGTCTAGACCGTGTTACAGTCTAAAGAGGGAGTGTGTAACTAGTCGGGTTATCTGTAACATATACAGTGCACACATCGTGTCTATTGTACCATATTTGGTTACCAACACGCACCTTAGTGCACGTCTGTAGATTATGTAAGACTCAACATCTTGTATTCACAATGTATCTAGTCTAATCTGATAATTTAGTCTGATTCAGCTACTGCATGAACCATGCAAGATTGTTCTATCTGTAGCTAACGGCTACACTGACGCCCCACATGACCTCATTGCCTGTTCCACTTGGCAGCATCCACAAATATCTTTTTACACCAAATTTATATGCTTTTTCAAACACTGCACAACACCTTCAGGTTGGAGTAGTCTTTGACACCATGTCCTCAAGTGGTGAAGCAGGGTGCTGCCTGGTTAGAAGATGTCTGTGCTCCGAGTTTTCAGTTCAAGTGGTATGTCATACAACAGACTTGTGTATATTGATAAAATTGACTGCGTTATTTTTTTTCGCACCCAATGCTGGTGTCAGCATCACCACAATCAACATGACACTCTTTCAGTTCAAGAAAATCCACCTTCAAGAGGAGGCATACCTGGAGTATGCACAGCATTTACACCTGTTGGTGCATCATCATTATATTATTTTTTTCATGTTAATCTCATTGCAAATTTTGAGCCTTCACAAGTTTATGTTTTCAGCTCTCAATGTAGAGCTTGTCATCAACCATGGATTGTACACTTGCCAACTGCACCAACTGTATCTCTGTTACTGATGCCTTCAGCTCCTTGGACACCTGCTAGAGATGCCACAAATGCTAGTTCAGCTAGGGCTTGGTTTCCCCCTCTGCCTCCAACTCAAGGCACTGCTAATAATTGTTGAATTGAACATGAGCACCAAACATTTTTGACACCAAGGTGCATTCAGTCCTCATGCTACAGCAGCTTTATCATATGCACATCAATGTCGCTCTTCTAATAAAATGACACAGTCATTTTGTGATGCTCTTGTTAATAGTGGCTCAAGCTTGAGCAGGTCATCACTTTTGAAGTCCACAAAGCTTGCAAGAACATATTGAATCTTGATCCTTCCATTTGGTGTAAGTTTATAACTAATGTCAAATCATGTGTTCTGAATATTTATCTGCAGCCCATCAACCCTACTCAACCCAACTATCTTGATTGTGATCTTTGCCAAAATGAAAAGAAACATAAGCCTCATCTACATAAAAATTGCTTATCAACATTTGTTGTGCACTTGGAGAGTAACAATTTATCAGTTGATATTACTGTCTCAGCTGCAATATGTGAACCAATATGAAAAACCTTCAACTCTGCACTAGTTCAACATTTTGTCATGACCCACCTTCAGAGCACACCACACAACCCTGGGATACCCCATTCAACCTCCACACCTTCCCTCAGTGTCTCTGCCAGTAGCTTGTCTTCTTGAGTGCACAAATCCCCTGCCCCAACAACTCTAACCCCTAGCAATCACCACATCAACCCTATGCAGTACATCCATACAGTACTCTAGGACTGATCAGGCTCAGCCTGGGACAAGTCCTTCTTCATCAAGTATTTAAGTTGTAGCTAGCCAACATGTACCTTAGTATGGATATTACCTGAAACTACTTGCCAGTAACCAAATGTCTGTCTTTATGTATTATTGTTATCATCTGCCTTGCATCCAGTGATCCAGTGAACATTGATCTTATGAAATCCTCTACTTTGAAACCTTGAATTGTTAAGTCTACCCTTGAATCTGTCTTGTCAAACTCTACTGCTTATTTGAATTTTGTCTTACTTTATCTTGCCTTATGAATCTTCAACTCATCTTGACTTATTGCTTATTGCCTGGAACTTGTCTTATCTACATTTCCCATTTTGACCTCGACTTTGTTAACCTTTTCTGTTTTGCCCAGCACTCGCCTTTGCCCCAGTTTCACCTCATTTTCCCAGTTTCACCTTGTTTCCCTGGTTTCATCTTATTTTCTGGTTTTGCCTAGCTTTCCTGGTTCATGCCCCGGACCATCTCAGACTCAGTTATCCTTGTATTTTCTTTTATTTCAGAAATTATCCCTAAAATTCATCCATTGTTACTTCGCCACTTTCTCTAAAACATATCTTGTCATACCTCGAGACTCATCTAATTTGTCCTGGACCACTTGTTCTACATTCCAGACCACCTTCTACATCCTGGACCACCCCAGTACTATTCCGGAGCACCCTTAAACACTTCTTCTACTTCACCCCAGACTTTGTCTCCTTGTGCTAGGTCACGTGTATCTAGCTACTCTCTAGTCTGCCATCGTAAGGCTCTGCTTTGGAAGAAGCTTCCGTAGTCAGCAAGACCTGACACTGGCTACATCTCAAGCAATGCTCACATGGCAAGAAATGATTAACAACTTGGAACAACAGCTTCAGACACTCAAAAACTAGACTTTTGATGGTGTATAAATCCAACAGCTTAAGCAGGCACCACAAGGATACCAATATATAGCTAGCACTACCACACCTTCAGCTGCTGCACTTACTACTGCACCAGCACCAGCTAGCTCTGCCAATACAATGACACCAGCTACCACTACTAATGCGTCTGCTACCACTCAACCACCATTTTATTCCTACTCTGATATTTCCAATCAATATGCTTTTCCTGCACAAAAGAACTTTTTCGCTTCTGACAAGCATCAAGAAGAATCTTACTGATCAACAGCACTAGTCTATGACACAAGAAATTCAACCATGTCTTTGATTGCATCATGAAGTCTGCTGTCACACTATCAGTAGAGGAATTTTGCAGCATTGCTCCTGACATCTGCTACCAGATGAAAACAACGGTAATGCCCAAATACACCATGCAAGCTACACTACAGAATGCCAATGACATTGATGGTGCACTTTCAGAATTCACTGTTTCTGCCCTTCCTCTCGACAATGTTGCTAAAGCCACGTCAGTAGACCCAGTTGAAACCTACCTGTGATTGCTAGCATCGGACAATAAATGCATTATCATGCACTATTCTTACCATCACTCAAGATTTACAAGCCATTAGGTCTATCATGTTGACGGTAAACAACAAAAGCAAAGTAGAAGCAATTGTCAACTGCAAGTTTCAAATCATCTCCATGTTTGCCAATGTCGCTAACAAGCTAGGAATTATCTATGATCCTGCCATACACCTAAACATGCAAAGCACTAACGGTACTGTCAATAGGTCACTAGGCTTCACAAAGAATGTGGAATGTACTATTAGTGACTTGATGTTCTACCTACAAATACACATTCTACACTCTCTCACATATGACATACTACTCAGCCAATTCTTTAACGTTCTGACACAATTAGTAGTGAAGACTTTATTAGATGATGAGATAACATTAATCATTAGCAACTCAAACATGGGTATTTGACATACTCTACTGATTTTTTCAAAAGGGCGCCACAAGCTGAGACATGCTAAAGAACCTATATTTACCGACTTTGCAACCAACTGCCTATATTATGGGTTTTTTTATATGCCATTGAGAAGGTGATAAGCAACGATTACAGAGATGTAGCCATCATCTTAAACTACAATCATCAGATAGAACATGTACATATTACAGTGACTGCCAATCTTGACACAGAAATACTTTCCCCTTTATTGACCACAAGCGCTAATACCTCTTTCCCTAGTACATCATTTACTGACTCAGCGCTTGCTTACCTCTACCTTGCCGCTTCTGACATTTTTAATAAGTACTCTTCTGATGATATGTACTTTACTACTAGTCCAGACTCATCTTGTACTGCCGTTCTTGAACTAACAAAAGCTAGAAATTGTATTCGCAGCATACCAAATAACTTGTCATCATATGCTAATGTTTCTAAGAGAAAAAGAGTTCAAATGAAGAAGTAGTACAAACTTGTTGCCTTGGAAACAAAGCCAGTCGCTAGCAGCATTTTCAAGAACTTCAAAATTGAACAAAAAATCATTGGCAATCCTCTTGCCAACATGCCATCACTCACACCCAATCCACTACCCTTTGTACCAACTGGTCACCTTACCAACAAATGATGCAACCAATTTCTTGCTGACCATGAGAAGGCTTCCTTACCATCGCTGAACTCAATGTACTTATCAACCTTATGGCAAAATAGAATAAGGCCTTTGCTTGGGAAGACAGTAAATGTGGCAGCCTTTGTACTGCCTGTTGTCATACTGACTATCTCCCATGTATTCTGGACTGAATATAACTGATCTATCCTACCCAGCTTGGAGGCAGAAATGTGTCAGATCATATGTAGCAAGATAAAAGCAGGACACTTCAGAAAATGTAGTGTGTTTCCTGAGAAAAAGATGTCAGAAATATGTTTTTCAATTCTTGACACCTTTTTCTCAAGAAACATGTGAAATATTATGTCAGAAAATTTTAAAAAATATGTCAAATATTCCCTTAATGTTTTTTTTTATAAAATGATAAAATTTTCTGTCATTTATTTTAAGAAATAATAATAAAAATAGTTAAAATGTTCTCAATTATTTTATTGAGAAACATGTGATATGTTTTGGCATGTGTTTATCAAAAAACCTTTTTTGTATTTGTGTGTTGTATCTAAAAAAAACTCTTTATTCTTCTACTTGAGAAACATGTAGCAGGATATTTTAAAATATTTCTTGAGAAACACACAATCAAAAATGGAAAAAAAAAAAAAAAAAAACATATTTTTGACACCTTTTTCCATTGTTTGATTGCATGTTTCTTAAGAAATATTTTAAAATATTCTGCTATTTGTTTCTTAAGGAGAACAAAGAGTTTTTCTCTAGATACAACACACAAACATGACAAAGGTTTTTTGAGAAACACATGCTGAAACATATCACATGTTTCTCAAGAAGATAATCAAGAACATTT
>JABAJZ010006995.1:0-17097 GCA_018857265.1 Termitomyces sp. T32_za158 | reverse complement strand
TTCAGCGATGACAGGAAATTAGTGCTCTTTTTGGATCGAACAACAGACACGAGCACAAAATCGGTTTCGTTACCTGTAGATTTGAGGGTGAAAGTTTGAACCTTGATTGAAAAGCTTCGCTGCATGCTTACCCTGGAAACTATCGACGGTGAATACATGTTCCCATGGAAGATTTTCCTCCTTCAGCTGCTTCTCAATAGCTGCCCTCTGAGCATCATAAGGTGTTATAATGCAGAAGTTTTTGTGCTGATAATATATTTTGACAATGTTCACTAAAGTTTGAATTTCTCCTGGATTCTAGAAAGCGGAAATCAGCATGAAGAACAAACTCGCTCGTGAGGCATACCTTCCAACTGAAGCCACTCTTCTTTTCTGATCCCTTTATAGTATCAACAAATGACACACAAGATGCGTCACGGATGTTGTGCTGTGATTTCAGTCGTCCGTCGTAGACATAACTTGATATGAACTCTCCGAGTGGAACAGGCATTCTATCTGCAAGGAATGAGAAAAGGTAGGCTCAGAACAGCGCAGATAAATTGCACATGATCTTACATTGGGTGTCTAGAAAACTACCCGTGTCTTTGAGATGAGGAAAATCAAATATTGTTTTCATTTCTGGGACTTGGTCAACGCCATATGGAGGGACTGAAATGAACAAAAAGTTAGCCAGAACCAGAAAACCACCAATTAGACATCAACCATACGCTGCTTTGGATCACCGAAAAAGCAAAGTTTCCCCAACGAGTGCCGAAAGCGGTGAAGAATGTGCTGCATTGAAAAATCAAAAGCAATGAAGTGACACCAGATAAAAATCAACGGGACTCACCAAGAAGTCCTCAATCTTGATTTGAGATGCCTCATCTACCACAAGTCGACCAACAGGTACGACTTCAAACATACCATTTTGATGCAGAGTAGGATTTGAGAGCATGCCTAGCGTTGAAAGTATTATGCACGAGCGACCGAGAAGCCTTGACAAAGCAACCCGGTCTTTGATGTCAAGGAATTGATCAGAAACGAGTACTTTTTCACGAATTCCTTCATAGAGGTGCTCATGCCTGGCAGACGATCAATGGCATTCAGTCTTGATTTATTCACAATAGTGACCGTACCATTCAAAATGGAACTCCTTTGACACCAAGATTCTAAAGTCAACTTCCCACTCAAAAAGTTTCTCAGCCATGTTCTTGACAGCGACATTTGAATGAGCAACTATCCAGGTCGGATGCCTCTGTTCTTCCCACACGGAAACAGCAGCAGCAATGGTGGTCGTCTTCCCTGTACCAGGTGGGCCTGTTACAGTATCACTGAACGGAGTCATCAAGCCTTTTGAAAGGGAAGCCTACCATGTGCAACTACCAAAGGGCAGTCAGAGATCATCTTCAACGCAACTGCTTCTTGGGAAGGATTCAGGCCTTCGAAGGGGGACCCCAGTATCAAAACTGGATTCTGTATGATTGAGACCTGCATTTCCTCAGTTGGGAACCACAGCATTTGAATGAAGAAAGAGTCGTAAAGATCTTCAAGGCCTTGCTGTGCTCGAAGAACTAATTCATTCCGGGCTTTCTCAGCACTCGTTAGTCCTGGTGACCGAAGGACGCGAACTTTTGCCAGATATCCTGACAGTGCCTGACCGATGAAGTGAATGTAGGTAGTTTTTCCTCTGCTACCATGTGCTACACCGGAAAACTCTTGACCTTGCGTGTTTGTCACGATAACCACCTTGGTCGCCATCAAGTTTAATCAAGTATTACCTCCAGCAGAAAAGAACAACTTACCTGACCTCTCTGTATCCTCGTCTTGTATCGTGCATTTTGTAGCTTCAATTTTCCGTCCTTACAGAGCTGATATTTGGTGAATTCTCCAGGTGTTTCTTTAGGTTTCGCTCCATCTAGAACGCGTGCTTGTCTGACCAACTCAGCCAAGAAGGTACTCTCCTAAAGGAGACAGGACAATCAGCAGCTGAAAATTCAAAGTCAATAAATAACTCCTGGTCCACTAACCTCTGATGACAGGAAGTCTGTGTCGAGCCTCACTGCGCTTTGAAGAGTGAGAGCATTATTCTCGGCAACACTAAGTCTATCTAAGTACGATGAATTGTATTTGTAAGGCTACGCACCATGCAGCCAACCAAGCACGAAGACACATTACTGGTGGACCTTGTTCGTTGATCCACATGCTATCGACCAGGGCAGGGTTGGCTCCTTCGAACAATCTGGATTTCACAACATCTGAAGGCAACGGAGGATCATCCCAGGCGTTGGCTCGAAAAGCGGTAGAAAGGTCGATGCCTCGGACACGGTAGTTCAGGTCAATCTCGATACGAACGGCTAAGCGCCCCATGTCGAATCCAACCAAGGTATAGAGGTTTCCGCTAAGGAGGTCTTCAAAAGGCGAGTCACGAGGGTACACCTTAGGTGGCCCGTCTACAAAGATCTGTAGGACTTCCTTGACCGTCGCCAGAGCCAACATCTTCGTTCGACCTTTAGGATTATGCTGCACAGCAAACCCTACAAAGGCGGCCCTGCCCACGAGGCTTGCAGCAAGTTCTTCGACTGCTGTCCCCGCCTGTTTACGATGGACACGACGTACGGGAATTTTTGCAGGGCGATTGGTTAAAATTGTCTGAAGAATGGTGTATGCAGTCATTGGGGCACTGGAAGAGAGAGAGTTGAACGTGGGCAGCACGCAGCGAGTGTGCTTACGCACGACTTGGTGACATCAACTGGGGGTGAATCATGTTTGCCACATTCCGAAGCCGCTTATGCAGATCATCAAGTTCCACGCCAGTATTGGGCGCCTACCGAGGAGATGACCTCAAGATTCCGACGATATGACTAGTATGGCAGTCGGCAAAATTCGAGTGGAGGACAGAACTAGTTTGAATATGGGAGCGCCGGATGTTGGCTTCGGGAGCATCATGTAACCAGAATTTGTGATATAAATTGATTTTAAGACGAAGAGAACCTACAAAGAAATCAATTGTGCGTATCATTGGCACTAGTTGGGAATTTCAAGAAATTTGACAAAATCATGGATGACAAAACATCGATGATAGCTTTTTACAATCAGATATCATCAAGAAACAATTGATAAGCTACCACGCTAGCTTAGACTGGTTAGAGAACAGTTGTGTTGTTGTGCCTTGGTTATGCCAGAACGCGGCAGGTGAGTTTACAGGTTCGAAAGCACGTGACAACATCATATTTCCTCCTGGCAGTTGCAAGGTGTGTTGCCCGGGTTAATTTTACAGCCGTTTGCAGAACATTAGGCGCGGATCGAAAATTTCCCGCGCCCCCTGCAATTTGCAGCCCAATCTTCGGCGGGCCATATCTCGCTCAATTCTGTTCCGATTTGTTAGATTTCTAGTGCGTTGTATTCAGTAGAATTAGACGCAGGTGCACGTATAAAAATTTATAAATTTCTTTACTTGTCTATCGTCCGTTTGTTGAGGTCACGGTGAGCAATCGGCGTGCAATTACAGATCTATATGAGATTGTACAGCTACAAAACTTGTGGACAGCATACCTGTACTATATATCCAGGTGCATGTATAGTTATCTTTCAAATATCTTCTGTCGTGCCTTCGTAGTGACCAGATCTTCTCGAAGTCCATGAGAACTTGTAGCCTTGCCTTCTTCCACACTGCATACATCTCTCTTCTAGTGAATCAATGCCTCGCAAGAAGCAAAATCAACCTTCTCGACATCACTACTCTGTGGACCTCAAGCGCAGAGACATCTATCAGCGGAACACACTCAAAAAAACAACTACTCAGATCTCTATTGACAGGAGATTTAATGATGATCTTGAGGGTGTTCGATGATGACTTCTTTTGCTTAGTAGCCTACCATTGATTCGCTGCTGGGAAGTTGTTGGGCTACATTTGCGTGGGTGGGCGTTGCGAGGGATGCCGACGGATCGCTGGCAGCTCTATGAAAGTGTCAGCTTTTTTATGTGAATAGTTGAACATACTTACAAAGGATTGACAATCTTTGGAATCAGCTGAGTCAATTACAAAAAAAGGGGAAAAAATTGAACTGACTAGTAATGGTGCAATATTCTCCTTCTCTGTGGTTGAGGTAAGAGTTACAGCTGGCTCGAGTGAGGTTTCTGTAGGATTTGATGACTTGATTTTTTTTGTTGCGGGCTCCTCGGATGCCAGTGGTATAGGTGCGGACCGTTTGAGAATGTGCAGAACTTGCTGATCTTCTGCCGGAGCTTCGGTCTTGACCTTTGTGGGATGACCAATATGCTTGCTGTACCATGAGGGATAATTTTCAGTGGCAACCATGTGTGATTTCCAGTTGTTGGTGCAATATGATAGCTCGGGGAACTGTCGGCACATGTGATGTTCGAAGTAATTGTGCGCTTCAAGTGTTGCCGCAGCCCAGTTTGCCGGAGCAATTCCTCTGGTGTGAAGACTTCGCCAGAGGTGACGAGCATGAGTACAAACCTGGTTAATAATGGATTTTTCGACTGGATTCCCTTCCTTTGTTTCGATATATGCATTTGCTGAACTCTCGCTAGTCGATGCCAGGCTTGTGATGGTGGCTTTCCTTTTCTTTGCTGCTGCATATTGCTGTCGTGTCCAATATTTTACATGAGGGTAGTCGTCCTGGTTCAGAGATGGTACTGGCAGAAGAGTAGAGGAAGTCGATAAACCTCCAGACTCAAAGACAGAGTGAGACTCGAGTTTTGAGGCTGAGGAATTGATTGAACTTGTTCTGATAGTAAAAGTAGTGATGAACGACAAACTTGATTGTATGACGTGTCACATCTATGGGCTGCACACCTGATGAGATTCATTATTTCTTGATGTAGCTCTGACACAGTACGCTGATGCTGCACAAATTGATTCGAAAGGGTTTGAATCTGTGCCGAAACCTGTGATAATGTCATTCGTATATCTGTATTGAATGTATGCGATGATTGAAGAGATTCTTGAAAAGACTGCTGATATGTCATCATATTATGTTGTATATAAACCTGAATATAATAGACTTACATTGAGTCTTGGTTGGAAATTACTTATCAAGTCGGTAGCTCCTATGAATAGTCGGACACTTTGATTTTGGCGGTCAAAAGAAGGTGAGGTCAAACTTCCAAAGCCATATTGAGCTGGAGGAGAACATGAACCAGTTCCAGAGCTAGAAGAGGACTGTTGGAAGGGAGGAGAATCACTGAACATTACTTTTGGGGAATATATAAGTACAGAGAAGACAAGCGAGACAAAGTGGCGCAAGTATTATAATTATTTGTTTAGTGACGATACAAACAAGTGTTGTTTATTACAGAAATGAAATAAAACAAGTGTCGCACACATAAAAGAGTACTTGTACAAAGAGTTGGTCAAGATGCAAGGTGAAAGAACACAGGAAAGAATACAGGACTTCTTCAGTTCAAACTTCACTTCTTTGCTGGCATCTCTGAGTCACTAGTTTCCTCAACAAGAGTACGGTCTGCATTGTAATTGTTGGGAGCAAGCTTGAAGTGATCCTTGTCATGTGTAGCATGCTGTTTCATACTGTCAACTCTTCATAGAGATACTAGTAAGAGAATTGGTCAAACCATCATAGGCCCAGAAACGCGATAAACCAGTCGATGCCCATCAGATGTGTATTTGATACGACGAATTGGATATTCCTCCAGAATTGAAGTGGACTTGATGTCTGAATGCAAACTACTGCAGCCAGATGTACATTTTCAAGCGAGATCTAGAATAGAGAGCTGGAGCTAAAGGTACCGTAAATATTGCAGTTCATCAAAGATTTTCCTGTATGCAATGTTGCCGCTGCCAATCAGAGTATCATGGTCAAGATTCTTGATATCCTCGAGAGTCATAATCAGAATGAAGTAGTGAAGCCCAGAGACTGAGAAGAATTGACAGTTGCGATTGAGGTTGTGGTCCGTGGTCAAGCAAATTTGTTTGTTTGAGAGAAACTAAAGTCATTCTGAAAGCGTGCTGCGTGATAAATATCTATTTGTTGTAATCTTCATCATTGTCTACATCGTCTGTGACTCCAGTCATTATGCTAATGTCTAGTCCAGGTTTTTCAACTACAAACACCCTACTTTCCCAATCTTGGCCTAACAAATCTGTCGAGTGTGGAACAACAGCAACCACAGCAAGTATTGCCTTCACATCAACAATGACAATCCTGTCATCTCCTTGATGTCTACAGGACCATAGAGTACCAGCAGAGAGTGACAGAAGTTCAGGGTCAGGGCAGCTATAGAGAGATATTGCTGCCAAAGATTGGATGACACCATGTGAGATCTCACACTGAAAATAGTAGTGTACATCGCCAAATTCAACTTGATTTTTGTACTCAAGCTGAGTCTTTTATTGAATTTCCATAGAGCTGTATCAAGCAACAAGTAACATACCTTGACCCGACGTGCTATTCGAGATCTTTCCAATGGTTTCAAACTTTCTTTCCACAGGGACCATGCAATTTGGCCTCCATACTTTCGAGGTAGTCGAAGGCGTGCCCATCGTACCACTGAAGGCTTGAAATTGTGAGGGATGTTGTCAGCTCCACATAGATTGTCATTCTCTAGGTATTCTTGAAATGCATCAGTTTCTGCTTTTGTCATTACTTGTGAACAAGTATCAACGGCTCGAAGTAACACATAGCCATCACCAATGTCCTTGGCGCCTCAAGGGAGATCAATTTCACTGCCATGAAGAGGGTCAAGCTCTGGAAATGTTGCTTTTAAGCAAATAACTTCGGCACGTTCCACAGCACGGCGAGAAAGATTAGCGTAAGGATTTGAGTCTTGTTTGATCTCGCTAGTAAGGCTACCAATTTGTCGCTCCATGGTCCACTGGGAAGAGACAATACCTGGTCCAATGCGTAGAATCTCGGTTGAAAGATGTGTCAATGTGTGCAAGATAGGCCGTACAAAGTGAATTCTGTCAGCCCGGCGCTGGACGTAAAGTGCCTCAAACTCTGCGACACACTCTATGAGATATGCATGAGCAGCAACAAGCTGAGTTGTCACATGTATCTGCCGCTGATATATGAAACGGACACCGGCAACTATTTTGCAAAATGAACACCAGAATGGAAGAGGAAGAACTCGGTATAGTAGACCTGGAGCTAGCCCAAAGATGTATAAAAGATATTCCCAAGCCTTATAGCCGCTGTTGATTTTTTCAGCAGGATTTCGTGGAGGACGGTCAAATGATCCAGGAAGATAGGGAGTACATCTAGTGACATCTTGACCATGAATATTCCAAGTATCTCCTTGCAAAATAGCCCATGGCCAATCTGAGATCGTATCAGTTTGTGCACAGTCTAGCTTACCTCGCCATAATTCAAGAAGAAGTTCTGCAAGATTTAGGATCAGGTGCATGATATCGCCAGGAAACATGTTCGGAATTCCCAGATATGTCCCATGGGGTAAGCCACTGAAAATACTTGGTTTGCAGATTCCCGTCTCACAACGTTGAAGTTCATATTCACGTTGTGTTCTAGCATTCACAACAAGCTTCAAACTGTGTTGATAGTGAGTCTGATCAATCTGGCGGACAATGTGAGGGGGGATATCATTGTGATCGCATCCAGCAACACTATAATCATCAGGTTTTGATAGAACAGGATAGTACATTGGTGCACCAGGACGCTCCTTGATCTCTTACACCCACCATCCCTTCCGGGGTCCTGGGTTCCTGAGGCTACTGCCAGCGTATCTTATACCTCTCCTGTCTAAACCGTCGCCCACGGCACACCCCCTTCATCACTACCTGCCCCCCCCGTTCGCCCCGCCCCCCCACCCCCGACCCGGACGATGCCTCCCACGTCGAAAGTGTCTGGCAGGTCCTCGACAGGCGGTGCCAACCATGGCGGGACCCCAGACAGGCAAAACCCACTGCCGACACACTCCAACCTCAGGTCTCTCCTCGCGATTGACTACGGCCCGATCAAATCAGTTCAGGACGCCCGCAAATGGCTGGAAACCAAAGGCTGGATTCTCGCAGCAGAGTCATACGACCGCACAAAACTGGTAAACATTTTGGTTACAGCGGCGCTCGGCTCGAAGCCAGACGACCTCAAACGCGCAGCTTTGGCTGTGGCGTTCATCCTCGACGCGGATGTCACTGACCATATCTCCGACACCCTAGCGGAAGCGGTTGCCACCAAAGCCACGATCCGCCTAGGGGCAATCACTGACAAACTGAGCCGCACAGCTGACTTCCTAGCTGCTAATGATACAGCACGAGCCGACTCGACACTCGCCCTAAGCGATCTAACTTCGAAGTTAGCAGATGTGTCAGCGACATTAGAGTCGGTAGCGCCCAAGGCCTCGCTCGCCCCCCCGCCCAGCAACGCCGCATCCTCATGGGCCACCATCGCCAGAGCCTCTGCGGACCGCCCCCTCAGACAGTACCCAACACCCTTGCAGGCCCCGGCTCATCTCCCAGACGAAACTGCCCACCGTATCCACCAACGTATGCTTCGGGACGCCCGTACTGTGCTCTGCCAGTTCGACCCCCACGACATCTCAGCCCCCAAAGACCTGACCATGACTGGATCGGCAAAACTCCGCGACAACCTAAATGCCCTCCTGCGCACGATCGACGCGAAGGACCCGCACACGGCTGGGCCCAAAGAGGGTGAAGTAGACAGCGCGGCCTACAGGACGCACGCAATTGGGCTTAAATTGACCAGCGGCAGTGCGTACCTCATCGAGTTCGATACAGCTGACTCCGCCGGTAGATTCCGAGACTACGCATCCAGAGACTGGGACCTCTTAACGAGGCTCTTTGGTAAGGGCTTATCAGTGATCGACAAAAGCTACAGCGTCATAGCCCGCTTCGTACCTTGTACGGGCCCCTTCGACCCAGAAAATGAGACCTGCCTCCGCACAGTTGAACAAGAAAATGGCCTTGCCTCTAACACCATTGCAGCTGCATTGTGGTTGAAGCGCCCAGACCTCCGTCACAAAAACCAGCTGGTCGCCTCCCTCAAGCTCACATGCAGAGACCCAACCGCCGCCAACACCCTAATCCGCAACCGGGTCTTCATTGGCGGACGCCAGGTCCCTATCCGAAAGGATGTGCGTGAGCCCCTCCGCTGCAACAAGTGTCAGAAGTACGGACACTTCCGCGTCGACTGCAAGGACGAGGCCGTCTGCGCTGGGTGCGCGTCTCCCGGGCACACAGCAACCACATGCACCGCCATGGTGCCAAGGTGCGTGTCATGCGGCCCGAACTCAACTCACGCGAGCTCGGACAGAGTCTGCCCCACCTTTAAAGACCGCTGTCATGCCCTCGATTCGCGGCTCCCCGAGAACAGCATGCCCTACCTCCCGACGTCTGACGCCTCCACCTGGGCCGCTGCCCCCCCCAAACTAACCCAACGGCCACCAGACCCCCCTTCAACCAAGGTGGCCCCTGCTCCGTCTGCCTCCCTGCCCTCGCGCCCCCGCACCCGTAGATCCCCAGCGATGAATCAGGCACCCAGTCGTATGGGCAACCTTGACAACTTTGGCTTCACCTCCCTCCCCAGTTCTCAAGCTGGGCCCCACACGGCAGGCCAGTCCTCTCTCCCTTCACTATGATTGTACACGCTCCCAAAGCACCCGGCAGGCTCCGCATCTGGCAACAGAACCTACGTAAGTCAGACGTGGCTCAGGCAGCTATGCTCAACTCGGCCAAACCTGAAGACTGGGACGTCCTTGCGCTCCAGGAGCCCTTCCTCGACCGCATCGGCAACACTAAAGCCTCCAGATGCTGGAGGGTAGTATACCCCTCCACTCATCGCCAAGACGGCAGCGCACGCTCCCGTTCAGTCCTACTCGTTAACACTAACATCTCTACCGACGTATACTCGCATCTAACCATTGACTCCCCTGACATCACAGCAGTCAAATTCGCCGGCGAATTTGGCTCCCTCTCTATCATCAACGTCTACAACAATTGCAAACACAACGACGCTATCGAAGCCCTATCCGCCTCACTAGCCCACGCTCCCAATCAGCCCACAGCTGACGACCAGATGCTCTGGCTCGGAGACTTCAACCGACACCGCCCGCTATGGGAGTCTCCAGACAACAGGCATCTGAACGATGCTGCAGCCTTCATCCAACCGCTCCTCGAGCTTCTTATCGAGCACGACATGACCCTTGCCCTCCCGCCAGGCACCCCGACCCTCCAGGCGGTCACGGGTAGGTGGACCAGGCCCGATAATGTCTGGCACACCTGCGCGGCAGCCAGCCTCATCGTCTCATGTGGAGTATCTCCTGCCCTCCGCCCCCCAGTCACTGACCACCTCCCCATTATCACCAAGATCGAACTGCCCCTCCCCAGAACCAACGCGGCACCAGCCAAAGACTTCCGCTCCGTCGACTGGGCACTGTTCAACGAGAAACTTAACGAGTTGCTAGAGATCTGTTCTCCAGCAGTGCCCATAAATACAGCTGAGGAATTCCACACGAAAGTCGCATCGCTGACTAACTGCATTCACGAGGTTATAGCCATTGAAGACATTGTGCCTACGCATAGGCCGTGCCCCTACACCAAGAGATGGTGGAACAAAGACCTCTCCGAGCTGCAATCCCGCAAACGACAAGCCAATAACCTCGCCTTCAAGCACCAGGACGACCCTACCCACCCTGCGGCAGCTGAAGCCACAAGACTCGCCCGCGACTTCGCAGCTGCAATCAGCGCCGCAAAGACGGAGCATTGGAAGGACTGGCTCGAGAACATCAGCGTCCGACAGATCTACTTGGCCAACAAGTACGTCACCATCGAACCCACTGATTTCTCATGCGATAGGGTACCGGGCCTGAAAACGATGGAGACCGGCGTGCCCGTAGTGGCTGCCACCAATGCTGACAAAGCGGCGATCTTGGCTAAGTCGTTCTTCCCGCCGCCGCCGCGGTCCCCCCTGGTGCCGAACTCTGTTTACCTGCAGCCTTTAGAAACCCCCCACGCCCCGCATTTCTCTGCAGACCGCATCAAAAGAACGATCGGTGGCCTACCCCCCTTCAAGGCCCCAGGTCCTGACGGTATTCCAAATGTCCTCTTTAAGCGATGCGCTGATACCCTAGCTATACACCTGTATTATGTTTTCCGTGCCATCTTCGAGCTCGAGACGTACCCATCCAGCTGGCTCGAATCGACCACCCTGGTTCTCCGGAAACCAGGCAAGCCGGCATACGACGTAGCAAAGTCTTACAGGCCCATAGGACTATTGAACACAATGGGGAAGCTCTTCTCCACCCTGGTGGCCGCTGACCTTTCCTACATAGCCGAAAAACATGGCCTCCTCCCCGCGAACCAATTCGGTGGACGCCCTTCCCGTAACACCTCAGATGCCTTGCATATAGTCATCCAGAGGATCAAGGATGCCTGGCGTGCTGGTAAGGTCGCCACCGCACTCTTCCTCGACGTCCAGGGGGCCTTCCCCAACACTGTCAAGGACGTTCTCCTCCACAACATGCGCGACAAGGGCTTCCCGACGTGCTATGTTACCTTGGCAGACCGAATGCTATCCAACCGACGCACCCGCTTGAAGTTCGACGACCACCTATCCGACTGGATGCCCATCGATAATGGCACAACCCAGGGTTGTCCCCTGTTGATGTTCTTCTATGCTCTATACAACGCCCCACTGATCTCCGTCCCGACCCCAGGAGAGCCCTCAGAGCTCGCCTCCGGCTTCGTGGACGACATCATGTTTCTTGCCGTCGCAGACTCCCTCACGGAGACCCACGCAATAATCCGCAACCTTATGGAACGCGATGGTGGCGCGTTCGACTGGTCAGTCCAGCACAACTCGCTGTTTGAACTGACAAAGCTTGCAGCCATGGACTTCCCCCGATCATGCCATGGCCCCGTAACACCAGGGCTCTCGCTCACACAGAGGCTCGAAGACGGAACGTCATCCGTACAGACAGTCCGTCTAGTCACCTCGTACAAGTACCTAGGTATAACCCTCGACCCCAAACTTCGATGGACTGCACATGCACAGAAGATCACGGCCAGCGCGGCGTGGTGGTCCGCTCAAATCGCCCATCTATCTCGCCAATCAGGAGGCATGCCCCCACACCGAGTCCTGCAACTATACAATACGGTAGCAGTCCCTGCCTTCACGTATGCTGCTGATGTATGGTTCACTGGCATCGCCGTCGACCCGCTGAACGCCAAGCGCACTGGCTTGGTCACGGTTGCCAAGAAGTTAGGTGCGGCCCAACGTTGAGTGGTGAAGATAGTGACCGGGGCCCTCAGCACAACGGCAGGTGACACATTAGACGCCCACGCTAACCTCCTTCCTGTTGAGCTCCTCTTCCGCAAGGTCCTCACACAAGCGGCAGCACGACTCGCGTCACTACCCCCATCTCACCCACTCCAGGGCCAGGTCAGGAAGGCTGCCCGGCGGTACGTCCGTCGACACCGCTCCCCCCTCCACAATCTCTTCCGCTATACGTTGACTGACCCCACCGCATTTGAGACAATACACCCCACTTGGCGCCCCCCCAGCTACAGACCAAGGTTCTCGATCCACGTCGAGCCATCGAAGGACGAGGCATTGGATGCGATAGCAAAAGTGCACGACCGCGCCAGATTATCAGTCTACTGCGACGGCTCCGGGTTCGAAGGTGGAGTAGGCGCCTCTGCGGTCCTCTACACCGAGGGCACAGAGACAGTCGCTCTGAAATACCACCTCGGGCCATCCTCAGAACATACGGTCTACGAAGCGGAGATCGTAGGGCTCTCCCTAGGACTCCACATCCTGCTCATGATAAGTAGACGCATTCGCGGACTCACCGTCCTAGCCAGCGACAGCCAAGCCACCATCCACGCCCTCGGGAACCAACGCCCCCATCCTGCCCACTACCTCTTAGACACTGTCCACGACCTGGCCGAAAAGCTAAGGAAACGGCAAGACCGTCTCCTCCGGCTTCCCACTGCAACGCTGGCCTGGCCCACCGGGAGGCCAAGTACACGCGATGCGTCGAAGATGAAACTGCAGGTCCACTGGTCCCCCGGCCACGTGGGGTTCGCTCCCAACGAGAGGGCCGATGAACTGGCAAAGGAAGCGGCCCAGGGATCGTCCAGTCCCACTCAGAGGCTCCCTATGTATCTGAGGAAACGCCCTCTGCCGGTCAGTGTCACTGCCTTCCGCCAAGCTGATGCAATTGCCACCCAGGTCCTATGGAAACGCCGGTGGAAGAAATCGCCCCGCCACCGTCACGCCAGGAGCCTTGACCCATCGCTCCCCTCCAAGAACTATATGCGCCTCATTGCAAACCTCAGTTGTCGTGACTCTGCGGTGATCACCCAACTGCGCACAGGCCATGTACCCCTCAACCGGCATCTATTTTGCATTCGGAGAGCCGAATCCCCGGCCTGCCCCCATTGCCGTGGTATCACCGTTGAATCCGTCCAGCACTTCCTGCTTGAGTGTCTGCAGTACCGGTTCGAACGCCACGTTCACCTACTACGCCCACTCAGGCGCAAAGCTGAGTCCATCTCGCACTTACTCTCCACATCGGCCGGCCTTAAACACACCCTCAGATATGTCCGAGCCACTAAGAGACTTCAACCCACAGGCACGCCAGCCCCGCCGAGTGCGGCCGCACCTCCCCCCCGCAGCTCATGATCCCCTTGTCTCTCACACACGACCCGGCCACCCAATCTCGCCCCATATGCTCCCCATTTAATCTACACTAGAATTCACACTATACTAACGGCACATGGTACCAATGCGTCTCCAACTACTAACCCTTTTGTAGCATCGTCGGGACCACGATCCATTTGCTCGTCCTAACCTCGCTTGCTAGTCAAGCTTTCGTTCACGCCTCACACCAACATCTTTACCCCCTGCCAGCCATATCTCTGGTCCTAACAGGGGAGTGCGGTCTAAACGGCGCGAGGAAACGCCGGCCCGCTCTTTCTCCGCGTACGCGGGGGGGCGTGGAATTCCGTAGCTCTCGTAGCTTAGTTACTAGACCATGTATCGTGCAAAATAAGCGCCAAGCGCTTCGTGCACGTAAATAGGAATTAAAAAAAAAAAAAAAAAAAAAAAATTGGTGCACCAGGTTTGTGGCGGCCAGGAAGGCCACACCAGAGACGACAGCCATATTTGCCAGAGTGTCCAACAAGTCCGTTGAGATAAACCATCCCTGGTCCATCGGCTGTTGCCAGGGCAATGTAGAGCTTTGAAGTAACAGTTTCTTGATGAGATGCATCCCAAACTCTGAGTCCGCCAGCCTTCACTGGGTGCAGGGAACAATGTTCCATCATAAAACAATGTAAAAATATGCTAAAAATAATCCAATTGATTTCAAAATATTATTTCAATGTTTTTGTCAAGACCATAGAAAAAGTATTGTAACCAAACTTAGACTAGTATTTCAATGGTATGCATTTCAAAGGTAGTATCGAATGGAAATGTGTACCATTGAAATATCATCTCAAGTTTGCTTACAATATTTTTTCAATGGTTTTGACAAAAACATTGAAATAATATTTTGAAATTAACTGGATTATTTTTACCCTATTTTTACATTGTTTTGCAAAAAAAACATTGTTTCCTGCACCCAGTGCTTGTTGATGGCCGCCACATGATGAAGACCAACCACAAGGTACAACTCGACAATCTTGATTTTGAATGGGCCAGGCATTATACCACCAGGGATTACATACTGTTTTGTATAGCGAAGTTCAGGAGAGAAGCAGAGTATAATCCAGACATAGAACCAGCAGTCAGATTGCTTGTTGCGGTAGATCTGCGCACCATCAAAAGACACTATAAGCACTGTATCGTGCTCGCATATTTCGCCTTGATTGATAGCCTTGAGAATATCTGTTCCGCAGGTAATATCATCAATCAGTTCAATCACGCCTTTTTCCCGCTGTTCAGCCAGGAGCTTGGTTGCCTGAGACCAGAAATAGTTCATCTCACTTGCGGTTTGGTAATTTCGCTTGAAGGCCTGGATAGCTGGACCTATAGGGATCGTGCAGAATTCTTGCCTTGATTTCTGTGTCATAGGATCAAAACAAGGCTCGCCACAATGCCAGCATTGGAGATCATTGGAGAAAGGTCCAGTATACGCAAGGCAGGACTTGATACACATATTGCGAACAATAGGAGAGATACCAGTAAGTTGTTGTATCCGCCGTTTAAGCTGATCGTATGATAGGATGTCATTGTTGTCTCCAAACCGTTGTTGAATGGCTCCGATCGCTTCGTTATACTTATCTGCCGAGTTGCAAGCGTTCAAAAAGAGGCGAAGACACATTAGAAGGTCATTATCTGAGTCGTCCTCTTGATTGAGCTTGATTGAATACTTTGGAGGATCTAAGAGTGCGGCTATCGTCTCATCAGAAAGATCTCCATTATTGAGTTCAGCATTCTCGAGGACTTTGATGAACTGCTGTGCTATCCGAATTTCTTCGATATTACTATAGCATTCAGACGTGTCGTCATCATGATCACAGTCACTAGGTGTTGGAGTTGGGCCTGGAGCAGGTGGTGCTTGATGTTGCTGTTCCTGCGGGCCTCGATCCTCTTCAAAATCAAAAAAGGGAAGATTGGCAGAGGCCTAGAAAGGTCAATTGGACAGTATTCAGCTGCAGATAAGCAATACTCACTTCAGGACACCCTTCAGATGAATTCCTCTCGATGTTATTACCGTCAAACATGTCATCGTGATCCTTATCCATGCTCTGTTCGTTCTGGCTTGAATGACCATTCAAATTCATAGTGGATGGCTGTTCTCTACTGGATCCGTTCGCTGAAAGTGTCGCTGATACTGCCTTTTTTTTGTTGTGTGCATAGAAAGTGGATCTTGATACTTCGCGTCGAGTCTTGCAAAATTGTTCACAGTCACAGAAATACTGCTTTGTGGGGCCAGCACGTCGAGCCATACTCCTGATACAGACTATATATAGCTCAGGCCAGGACCAGTTACAGGGAGAACACAGGTGTTGTGTCGATTGCGATGCAAGGTAAGTGAAAATCACTGTTATTCTGATATATCTAGTAAGTACATGCCGGATGTGCGTGCGTGACTATCTCGATCAAAGTGAAGAGATAAGTTATGCTGGTCCTTGTCAGAAGGTAAGGTCAAAGCAATGTCAAAGAGCTTAGAGTTGTCAACCAAGTCGATGTCGAAGAGCCATGCACGATTTGGCACGATCACGCTCGATTGATATCTATTTGGCAAGATTCGGCTTGATTCGGCGCGACGCGATTTTCACTGGGGTTGATTCCCCATGGATGCTGAACAGAAGAAACAGTGGACAGGACAAAGTTCTCATGGACTTTGAAAAGATCTGGCCACTATGAAGGCACGACGGAAGATATTCAAAATATAACTATACATGCACCTGTATATATAGTACAGGTATGCTGTCCACAAGTTTTGTAGCTGTAAAATCTCATATAGGTCTGTAATTGCATGCTGATGGCTCACCGTGACCTCAATAAACGGACGATAGACAAGTACAAAATTGATAATTTTTTTATACGTGCACCTGCGTCTAATCTTACTGAGTACAACACACTAGAAATCTAAGGAATCGGATGAGATTTGAGCGAGATATAGCCCGCCAAAGATTGGGCTGAAAATTGAAGGGGCGCAGGAAATTTTCGATCCGCACCTAATGTTCTGCAAACGGCTGTAATCACCGAACCTACATTGATGCAAAATGTAGTATTAGCAAATAGTAAAACTGACTTAATGTAAATTGAAGTCAGAGTTTTATATTGCAATACAACTTTCACTAGTTTCGAGGGCTTAAGTTACACTCAACGCGCACTCAATAAGTGTAGTTTTAATAGAATTTATTGATTTAACTTCAAACAACTTTAAAAGTCACTCAAAATGCGGTTCAAATGATGTATTAATCAAAACCGAATGAAGTCTAAGTACAGTTCCTAGGCCAACGAAATCCACTCGCAGGGGATCCGTGCCGTGACCACTACTTTGCTTGGCTTGATATCCCCTCGAATCTTCCCTTTTATACTACTTCCTTCACGCACGGACCATTGTTTGCTTGCGTGCTTCCGTTGTGTATATTTCGTGCGGTTGCGGGTGGTGAGCCGTGCTTTGTTTCACGGGTCTCACTTAGTT
>JABAJZ010006994.1:0-17159 GCA_018857265.1 Termitomyces sp. T32_za158 | reverse complement strand
ACAATTGTGGTTGACCCCCGGGTCCATGAGCTAGAAGAAATGGTCCTTGCTCTTCAGGAGGAGATCGAGGAAACACGCCAGAATCAGTCTGGAGCACACAATGGCGCACTTATGAGGCAGATGGTCGCAACAACTCACCATGGATTCTTGAATGAACATGTTCAACAAGAGAATGGGGGCCATATCAGCATGGCAATATCGACTACTGTAGTTTGATGGTTCATGGCACATGCACATAAGGAGGATAAACAGAATTAGTGTAGAATGTTACTTACAGACTATAGTAATTTTGAGATTTGTTGTGCGAATTGAGGCCTCGGCTGAGTATCTGTAGTTCCGATGCTTCCTGTTTAAGAATGAAATGTTTTTTGGTCAGTCATGAAATTATTAGGGGTATCCAGCCACGTTAAGTGAGGCTGCACAGAAAACAGAAATTCGCTAGATGTATATTGCAAACAAGACCTCCGAGTATATGTACATGGTGTGGAGTCTGGGAGAAAAGAAGAAAGGAAAAACAGGGAAGAAAAAGAAATCTACGGCATGCAGTAAATGGACGGAAGCAAAAACGGAAGCAAAGACACATAATCAAATCGATCATACAGTCCATGTAGTCGCAATTCTAGGATTACAACAAACTGGTTACCATCTTTGTCCATCCTGCCACGATCAAAAAAAAGTCCAAAAAACACTTGACATGGTAACGAAATCAATCATCTCTGGGTACATCTTGACGCTTCGAGTTGGGATAGATTAGGCGTGTCCATCTGATACTAGAACCGCCTTTGTTAAAAGCTACCATTAACAAGATCTTCTGTTTCTGTTTCATTGAGACACTGGTGGTTGCTCCTGATTTTGCAACCACAAGATAAGAAATCTGTCGACTGAATTGCAGTGAGTGCATTGTAGGTGCACCCTCCAGTTGGGTTGAAAGATGGAACAAGGGTATCAAGTCTTGACTAGGGCGAATGTCCACTGATACCAAACTGATACCACAGCACAAGCTCAAGTAAAAATCCCTCCCAAGAACCATACGTGATATTCGTTTCACGGCTGTGAGCTTATACACATACCTGCCAAGTTCCTGTGATGTTTGAGTTGTATTTGATGCTTGTACGTATTCCGTGATAACAGTACTGAATGACTGTCTTGTATGAACAACATACTGTCGAAGGAGCTTTGAAGCATCGTTTTGAAGTGGATGGGGCACCAACACTGCAAGCCCCTGCTCAGGGTCCTCCGGGAGTGACAGCTCTGAGCGGCACGGACCTCTGCCTCGACACACCACGAGACAAGAGAGAATCTCTCGGCACGTTGTCTGCGAAGCACAAACCGCACAACAGGCGCACACCAGGAACTCCAGAAATCCATCAGATGTAGCCAAGGAGATGGATGGACCATTGTGCATCAAGCCTCGACACAAGATAACCTTGTACGAACAACGTACTGTCGAAGAATTTGCAGCTTTGAGGCATCCTTCTGTAGACAAAACCACATGGAGCATCAATCAACACCTGCTCAAAGTTCTCCTGGAATGACGGCTCTGAGCGGCGCCACCTACATTGATGAAAGAACCTCTACCTCGACATAGCACAAGACGAGAGATAATCTTTCTGCACGTTGCCTTCGTCGCGATTTCGACTGTTAGGTGAATCAGAGACCGTGTGATGGCAGCTGCGCTCAAGAACTTTGACTCCTGATAAACCTAGCACGAACACAAGAAACAATAAAGCCTCAGTGCGTGTCGTAAGAAACAGAAGCAACTATATTTTTACCTAGCACGAACACGAGAAACAATAACTGGTACAAGTGTAAGTGCTCGGTGTGAAAAATAAGAACTATCAAATACTTACAGCCTCAGTGCGTGTCGTAAGAAACAGAAGCAACTGAGGCTGAGTCCCAGTGAAAACGTGTTCTGGACAGGTCTGGAGTAGAAGCTACTTTTCTGGCTTTGTCAGGTTCAATCCGAAATGTCCGGGTAAGGGGTTGAGATGTTTCTAAATTTGGAATATCATGATGCATGACTATGTACCATATGCGTGAACGACCGGTCGACCAACGTTGAGCTCACATGATTGATCATCGATATCGATAGGTTGCAGACTCATTTTCGTGTTGACTCCCATCTCCATTGCATTGCCCTTGTATACTTTGCTATGACAGGCTCACGGAAAACTCACTGTGATTGCGAGGTCTGTTGTGGAGCACAAGTGTCAACCAAGACAGCTTGGAATCACCGTGCTCGGCCTAGATATCAACCTACTAGCATGAAGTACTCTTTCTCTAGCTGGCTCCGTGATACAGGACAGTCTGAATTTATTGAGGGAGGGCACAACATTAATGAGACAGATAAAGATCAAGATGATGATAGAGACCACACACAAGTAAGTTCTAGCTCACACAAAAGGGCTCGCTTGGTAAGTGACTGTAATCTGATATCAGAGTGTAATTAATGAAAATAAGCAGGATCTAGGCATTATTGACAGCCAGGTTCAACTCACAGAACAGTTGGGATTGTTACAGGAACATGACAGCAACCACCAGTCTTCTGAAACAGATTTAGGAATCCATGATGATGATGAAGATGACAGATCTGACATGTTTCAAGAAGAAGAATATGAGCATAGTAGCTCAATACTGGGTACTTCCACCTACAACTCTGATGATGAAAATCTTGCTGCTAGGCTCTCAAATTCAGATGATTTAGATGGTGACCAGTATATTTCTTCAATTATTGAAGATGACAAAGAGCTACCTGATACTCACATTGACAGCCTTCATGTCAGTCATGAGTATATTCGATTGATACAGAATGCCACTCTAGATAATGGCAAGCTAGATCAGGATACTATTGATCATCTTCGAAACCCTACTGCTGGTCCTATAGCAATTCAAGACCCTGATCACAAGCTTTCTCTGGAGATTTTCACTGCCATTGATGCTACTGAGTCACTGTACAACCGATGTCATAGAGCTATTCTTTGGCGTTATCCCAAAAGTAATATGCTTACCTTCCACAATGTGAAAAAGCTAGTTGCAGATATTAGTGGCATAGTTTCAATCACAGATGATATGTGCATAAATTCATGCCATGCTTTCACTGGTCCCTTTGCTGAATTAGATGCATGTACAATCTGCAAGGAACCTCGCTATGATCCTGATCAGCTTGTTAAACATGGCCACAAAGTACCACGACAGCAGGCCTGTACTATTCCTCTTGGACCACAAATTCAAACATTACGCCGATCTGAGGAAGGGGCTGAAGAAATGGGTTATCTTGATAAAAAAATTCAGGAAGTAATTGAAAAGATTAATAGTCTTAGTCCTGAAGCTGATGGTGAAATGATCTATGATGACATTTTCTGTGGCAGAGACTTTATTGAGTTTGCTGAGCGCATCAACATCACTAGTGCAGACACTTTGATATCACTCTCAATTGATGGTGTACAACTCTATCAAAATAAAAAATCTGACTGTTGGATTGCTATTTGGAAGGTTGAGAACTACTCACCTGAACTTCGCTTCAAAGAGAAAAAAATATTTCCATGGACCACTATTCCAGGCCCTAATAAACCCAAAATTATTGACTCTTTTACTTTTCGAGGCATTCATCATTTATCAGCTCTACAACGTGAAAATGGTGGTCGTGGTCTGAAGGTCTGGGATGCTAAGATACAGCAGTTCATTTATTCTCGAGTCTTATTTGCTCTTGGAACAGCTGATGCTGTTGGAATTACTGAACTAGATGGTCGTGTTGGTCACCATGGAGCTCAAGGTTGCCGTTTTGGCTGTGGTATGAAGGGACGTCATAAGCCAAACAGTGGGCACTACTTTGCTGCACATCTCAAACCAAATGATTATACTGTCCAAGATTGTAATCATCCAGACATCAATATCCGAGAACTTCAGCCTCTTCATGTTGAGACATATCAAGAAAACATTTGGACTTTACTTAGATCTGAAGACCAAGCTGCATATGAGCGTAATCGCAAAGCTACTGGTCTCAGTAAACCTAGCCTCTTAAGTGGTCTTGTTTCAGAATTTTCACTACCTCTTCCTCGATGCTTTCCTCTTGACTTGATGCACTTGACATCTCTTAATCTCCCAGAATTATTGATATCACTCTGGCGAGGTACACTAAAACACTCCAATGATGACCATTGGGAATGGGCTACTCTTGTTGGAGATGTATGGATAGAACATGGAAAGCTTGTAGAAAATGCTACACAATACTTCCCATCATCTTTTCACCGGACTCCACGAAATCCAGCAGAGAAGATTTCTAGTGGTTACAAGGCTACTGAGTGGTTTATCTACATCTATGGGCTTGGCCCTGCTTTTTTCCGAGCCATTCTTCCACATATCTATTGGCAGAACTTTTGTAAGCTGGTAGCAGCAGTACGGATATTTGTTCAGCGACGCATCACTGGCTATCAAATTGCTCAAGGACACTCTTTAATCATCCAATTCATTGAAGAATATGAAAATCTTTATTATCAGCGACGAGTTGACCGCTTACAAGTATGCCGGCCATCTATACATACATTAAGTCATTTAGCAAGCGAGACACTCCGTGTGGGCCCTGCAGCATACTTCTCACAGTACACTATGGAGAGAACTATTGGTAGTCTTGGAAAGGAAATACGACAACCTTCAAATCCATTTGCAAATCTTTCTCAGCGAGCTCTACTCCGTTGTCAACTCAATGCTCTTGTCAATGTATGTCCTGAGCTTGAGTTCATAAAACAGAGCTCTCAGACATCTGCTACACTGCCTTCTAATAGTTTGCCAATCTTATTGTTTCGTCGAGATAAAAAAGCCTGTTTTCTCAAGAATAATGCTGAACGCACTGTGATCTTGAACTTTTTCAAAGTATCTGTTGTTCGACGATGGGGTCGTGTACATTTGCCCAATGGCCAAATTGCACGCAGTATATTCAATGATGAAAAACGGAAAAGAAAAACTCGGATAAGTAATAATGTGAAGGTAAGAATATAATCAGTATATATCTGATTGAAATCTAAATTGATTTAGATAAATTTGAATGGGAAAATTACATATGCTCAAGTCCATTTCTATTTTCGTGAAAGAACATACAGTGAATCTTTCAATGAGCTGGATAACACAAGCTCTGATGAAGATTCCAGCTCACAAGGTCTAGAACCATGGGCACTTGTTTCTGTATATTCTGATCCAGATCCTTTTATCTTGCAAGAATCTTATGGTACAATCTGGGCATGCTATAACAGAGGGGATAATGGCTTGCAGGTAATTCATGCAGCAACCATCATTTCCCTTGTGTCAATGCAACCAATGCCAGCAATTGCAAATGAGCCACAGTGGCAGGATCTTTGGTTTGTTGTGGAGAAGTCTAGCTTAGAGGAAACTCAGTTAGGAGAAGCATAGCAGAATAATTTTTCATTTAGATTTAAACCTAGACAGATAACTGAAATTTTATGGCAAGGTTTGAAGAAAATTTGCATTCTCTACTCAAAATAACATAGGAATCTCGAACCAGACAATATAAAGCACATGATTTGATGGAGAAATACAGGTAAGGCAGTACTGTTACAAGCAACATAAAAATCAAGGCAGATCAATTCAGACCAGATGAGATGGAGGCCCCTTCAGAAGCACTATCACAAGAGACAGAAGCAGTCTGTGCATTTATTGAAATCAACATAAAGTTCCAAGGCAAAGGAACTGATTTACCATATTAGATGGTGCCTTGACATGATAAACCAGCCGTCTTCCATCAGGAAAAACCTTGACATGAATTGGTGGAGATTGAAATGCATCATGGAGTAAAGCAGAGTTTTCTGGATGAGCGGTTTGAACATCTAGTAAGAGACTATTATGATTGAATAATTTTCAACCTAAGATAAGCAAAGAAAATGACCGAAGCTGAGCCAACTCATCGAGAACTTTTCTGTATGATGGGTTGCCACTAGCCACAAGAACACCATGGTCAAGATCCTTGATTTGATCCAGAGATAATGACATTGATAGGAGGACTTTGACAATAGCACAGACTTTGTTGAAGAGCAAGGCGCGTATGAAGAGCAAGGCGCGTATGCGATTAGCAGATGTGCTGGTGCAATGTCACTTGCTGTCACACTGATCACGTGCATCTAGGCCGTGAATTGGGGCAAGTTGTCTTCATCGACTATTTCATTATGAATCCTACTTCCGACTTTAATCTCTCTTCTTCCCCATCTCTGTATAATTCTGCTCAGTCATCTCAATTTTATGTGAGCTATTTTCATGTCTATTGTACCTTGATTGACTATTTATTGACATTGCCTGAAAATAGCCACCAAGAGCACCGAATAATGGTTTTAACATGTTTGATGTAATGTTTTGCTTTTATTCTCTCCTATTGACTTACTTTCAACTGCATATAGACATTTGATTCCTTCAATCCGCCAACCATAGCAAGTGCAACGTCATCTGACCTTATCAATGCCCGCAACACTGCATATATTGAACTCGGAAACGCATACAAACAGTCCAAGGCAGATGTAGAACGTCTCCAGTACGCAAATCAATATATTTTTGTACATAAATGTTGCTAAGCAGCCTCGATTGATAGATCTGAGCTTACTTACTTTCGGAACCTGACTGCAAAATTAGTCGATGCTTCATCTACTCGATCAACACCTCCCTTTTCAGAAGGGACCCATCCAACTGCCTCCACAACTCTTCGCATATCTACTGAAAAGCATCCACAATATGAAGATCAAGCTAATCATCCTGATGTCCCATTTTGGCATGAGTGGGAATGGCAGAAACGGGTCGAGAGGAATAGAGATAAAGGGAGGATCATTGATAAACTGGGTTTTCTCACTGACAGCGATGGAACTGACCTTTCAAAGATTCGCATGAAAAGAATCAGTGAAGGAGCAAAAATGATCTGGAATGAGTTAAAACAACACTCGCTACATCCGAGCTCGTGGAAGAAGAAGACGAAACAAGCCGAAGAATTTTTTGTTCATCATATGCTTAGTGATTTTCCAGAGTTTCGCCTCGCCAACAATCATTGGAAACTTGAACGATTTGCAATAGTCCGATACCCTGACTGGATTGCTAGCCTGTCAAAAGAGGTTTCAGAGAGATCGACAGGTATGGTGTCATGAATTTATGTGTCCTACCAGTGATTTTTGCATCCCCAGACGTTAACACATTGAAGCGTCGGATTGAAGACCACAACAATTCCTCCAATTGGTCAAAATCAAAAAAACGAAGGCGTCAGTCATCTCCACCAGATGGGGTACCACTGTCTGAGATCAACGACAATGAGGTAGAACGTGAGTGGTCTCTTTCTCTTCTTTGACCATGCGCTTCACCACCACTACTTTGTTTCACCGCTGCAGAAGTCTCCACACCTGCTCAAATTTCTGTTGCGCCCACTCCGCAAGTCTCCACACCTGCCGCGCAGGTCTCTGTGCCCATTTCTTCGCAAGCCTCCATCTCCACTGCACAAGTCTCCACACCCACTCTGCAAGTCTCCGCACCCACTCCGCAAGTCTTCACACCTGCTGCGCAGGTCTCTTTGCCCATTCCTTCGCAAGCCTCCGTCTCCACTGCACCAGTCTCCTCACTCACTGCACAAGTCTCCACACCCACTCCGCAAGTCTCCGCACCCACTCCGCAAGTCTCCGCACCTGCTGCGCAGGTCTCTTTGCCCATTCCTTCGCAAGCCTCCGTCTCCACTGCACCAGTCTCCTCACTCACTGCACAAGTCTCCACACCCACTCCGCAAGTCTCCGCACCTGCTGCGCAGGTCTCTTTGCCCATTCCTTTGCAAGTCTCCTCGCTCACTGCACAAGTCTCCACACCCACTCCGCAAGTCTCCGCACCTGCTGTGCAGCTCTCTGTAACCTCTGTCTTCACTGCTCCCAATGTTTTCACGCCGCTGATCCAAAGCCCACCTTTGATTCTATCACAGTCATTGACAGCACCAAATACAAACGATCGTCATGCTTCTATAACTTCAGGTCCACCTCAATTCTACCGTCCAACCATGCGTCGAATTTTAGATCCCTTGTAAGTCCTTTCCATATTAAGAAAACTCTGTTGACTCGTCTTACAAGGAAAAATGTTTCAATTCCTCCGCCCTCCATCACGATCCCTCAAACCACTTCTTCATTCCTGCCCACTCTGAACAAGAAGCCAAATTCTAAGCCTCTTCAAGCCAAGGACGGGGTAACAACAGCACGGTAAGTTGGCATGAAGCTCTGTTTGCGTCGCTTTTATCGTAATCATAGCAACTTGTATGTCGTCGAGTATCTCGCGATGCATCCCAACACAACTGAAGCTGAGTTTGCGGCCGCATGGAAGGCATGTGATGCCGAGACGAAAAAGGTATGCTGTACATATTCATATTATTACAGTACTCTATTTGATCGTTCTTTTCTAGAAGTATCAAGCTATGTCAAAAGAACGAACAAAGGCAAAGAAGATCGCGAACCAGCTCCCGCTAGCTCAACCCCATCCCACATCGTCGTTGTCTGGCACGACCGACACCAATCAGGTTGGTATTCTGCTTGTTGCTAGTCTTACTATGAACTGATGCGAACTTTGCACGATTGTGTCTCTCAACATCAGATGAATTGATGAATTTGCTAGGATTTGGACAGTTTCGATATAACAATTACCGGTTTCTCAGCAGCAGACGGACTCAGTACCACGCAGATAGAATCAGATTACCCTGTATTATTATTAGAAAAACTTTTTCTGTCGAATACAGACCAGCCAGGTCAATAGAGGAAAACCCCATCTCGAGCCAACTAAGCAAGTCGGAACCCTTGGGACAGCTTCAGAAAATATTCTGAAGCCATAGAAAATTTCTGGTGAGCTCTGGTCCAGATAAGATACGGACATACTCGGCTATTCCCAGACGGTCCCAGAACCAGTTCTCACTGGGGCTGAGTCTGAAATCGACAGGTAAAAAGTATCGTAAAACACGTGACTGTCCGGAGAAGATGAACCCAGAGACGTATGGTCAACACAACCCCATCATTGACGGAGGATAAGGCACGAAAAATCAAGTAGCTAGAGGAATGAGACCAAGGGAAGTAATAAATTTTGTATGAGTGGCCACAGGTAAAGCTTTAGTCAGAATATCAGCCACCATATCATTTGTAGAAACCCAAGAAGGAACAAAAGAACCCGATTGGAAATCGAATAAAATGGTATCAAATATCAATATGTTTGGAGCGGGACGAAGTGCTGTCAGAAAGGGCAATGTCGATGGCACTGCGATTATCGCACAGAAGGGGAAAAGGATCTGGAACAGGCAAACGGAGAGAGATCAAAAGGAGACGAAGCCATAATGCTTCTTTCATTGCATGGGAGAGGGACATATATTTGGCCTCAGTGGATGAGAGTGCAACCGTGTGTTGGCGGACAGAAGACCATGAAACAAGACTTGAGTGATAGAAAAAGGCATAACCCGAGACACTCCTTCTGGTAGAAGGGTCCGAAGCCCAGTCAGCATCAACAAAACCACATCCAGTAGGAAGAATCAGGCAAAGACTATGATCAAATGTATCCGTGGAGAAATTATATTTGAGGGCATAATCAGCTGTGCCAATTAAGTAACAGAGGACACCTTTTGCCGCAAGAAGGTGGGCTCTTGTGAGATTCGCATTGTACTGGCCCAACGCCATTGCAGTGAAAGCGAGGTCGGGACGTGTACAAAGACTCAAGTAGAGTAAAGATCCAACAAGGCGTTGGTAATGGACCTTTATGTTGGCATCATCAATGTCAGGAAGAGAGTTTGACTGTGGGGCAGGTAGATCATGGAGAGGATGGTGAAGGGGAGTGGAAGTCTTCTTGGCTTCTAGAAGATTGTATGTGGTGAGTAAATCTAAAACAAATCCTTTTTGAGAAAGCCAAAGCTTGCGGTGAGATCTATCATGATCAATTCAAATCCCTAAATAGAGAGATGTCGGACCACCATCCTTCACTTCGAAAGACTTGTTGAGTTGAATGATCAGCCAATCATATAAGAGCGAGGAATTCGTAATGTTTAGACCATCGTCAACATGAATGCAGATGATAATAAAGAGAGGTGCACCATCTGAGGGCATCAGAATCAACATGTCTAGAGGGGAATCAAAGTAACCAAAGAATACACCATGATCCACGTCACAACGATGCAAACCAAGAGCTTCAAGCATGTCACGAAGCAAGACATACCATTTGTGCGATGCCTGTTCAAGACCATATAAGGCACGCAAGAGTTTGTAAGTGATTGAGGGGTCAGATTCTGGAAAGCCTGGAATCTGACAACAGTATACCTCATGCAAAAGAGGAGCATTCAGAAAAGCAGTCTTGACATCAAAGGAAAAAATGTGGAGGTCACGTTGTGCTGCAAAAGCAAGCACAACACAGATGCTGGTCATTCTAGCAACAGGAGCATAGGTAGTCCCGTAATCTTCAGGTCACTGATTAAATCCCTGCGCTACAAGGCAAGCCTTCTCTTTACCAGGTAACGGTAAACCATCGGGATCAAATTTGTGAGCAAAAACCCAGCGAAGCCCAATGGGTTTATGGCCTGCAGGAGTATGAGCGATTTCAAAAACACCAAGTTGTTTAAGGCTATCCATCTCTCTCTTCATCGCCACGTGCCAAACGTCACTGTCCAGATATCAAATGGCTTCATTATAGTGTTCCGGAGCTTTGGAAAGATTGAATGGACAATGTGAATGAAGAGGTAAAGGAGGGGAACCAAATAAAGCATTAATTTTATAGTCAAAAATAACTGCATCCTCAAGAGAAGGTAGGTCGTCGACATCAGGAGGGAAAGCCGTGGCCATGAGTAATGCAGATAAGTCCTTCAGAGCTAAAAGACCTTGGTGAGGTTGTAATTGGCGTGTATTCCGATCTGCACGAAGACGGGCCAGTCTTTCATTCCGATTTGCCATTTCTTCAATGTATGCACAGCCACGTTTGGTAGAAATAATTTGACAATGAGGATGAGCTGGGGAAGAATCAAGGGATGGAGAAGATGGTTGAACAGGAAGAGAGAGAGTGGGTACAGAATCTGGAGACTCTGGAACATGTAAATGATCCGAGGCAGGAGAAAGTGAGGACGGATCTGAATCTGAGTTCATTGGAGGAGGAGGTGGGACAATGGGATGTGGATGTAGTGAACCACAAACATTTTTGTTGAATATAATGTCATGGGAAAAGAAATATTTGCCGTTGAGATCGCGAACCCTCCAGCCCACACAATGTTCGTCATAGCCTACAAATATAGCCTCAAACCAATGGGTATTACCCTTTCCACAAATTTTGCTGGGCCATAAAACAAAACATTGGCAACCCCATACCCAAAGATGAGACAAATCCGGTTTCTTTTTCTCCATAATTTCATATGGCATGGTTAGGGCAGGGAAAGTGTTGGTCGGAAGTCGATTCTGAAGATATTGAGCAGTAAGGATAGCATCACCGAGGAACGAGAGAGGGAGACCCGAATCAGCCATTAATGCTTGAGCTGTGTCCTCTATGGTACAAATAAACCGTTCAGCTTTTCCGTTCTGTTGGTGAGCGTAATGGGCTGTGCACTGATGTTCAATGCCTTTCTGATTGAAGTAAACATGGAGAGCACCCGCTACAAACTCCTTCGCCCCATTGGATTGCACCGCTTTCACGTGATTGCCTGACTTTAGTTCCCAACAAGCTTGGACTCGTTTGAAGTGGTCAGTCGCCTGAGTCTTGTTGGATAATAAAGCTGTACTCCCAAAATTCAAGAAATCATCGAGGATTGTATGGAAGTGAGACGTGTGTCCATTCAAAAATGCGATCAGAAAAGGTTCACATGAATCCATGTGTAGAAGATCACACACTGCATCAGCTCTGTGAGCGAAATGATCAAAAGGGTGAGCGGGTTGTTTATCAATAATACATGGTATGCATCGATCATCCACAATATCCCCAACATACTCAACCCCATCACCATAGTGCTTTGTCAAAACAGCCCGAGTAGAATCTCGGCTGGGATGACCAAGTCGACGGTGCCAGACAGCGGGAGTAATGGAGACTTTGGAAAAAGATCCAGGTGGAGTAACAGCAGGAGCAGCAAAAACAGAAGAGGGAGTTGACGAAGGAGGTTCAATGAAGTCGCAGTGGAGGAAAGATAGTCGATGAGTAACAGTGGCCACAATCGCTTTACCGCCGATGAGTGGAATGGTAGGAGGTAAAAGGATGGATGTAGAGTCTTTCCCAAATATAAGGCAAAGGCTGTTATCAACCATTGAACCAACAGACAAGAGATTTATGGGCACATCAGGAGCATGTAGGCAGTCAGATAAGATTATAACAACCGTTTTGCCATTGACATGAGCATGAAATCGAACTTCTCCCTGAGCTTTGGTCTCGAGAATCCCATTATTAGCTGTGCCAATTGGGACTGCGCATTGAGGATCATAGGTCCAGAAAAAAGCGCGATCATGAATGATATGAGTTGTACAGCCTGAGTCAAGAATGGCATTGAATCGATTGGATAAGGAAGCCAGTGCTTGACTCGACGCCGCCTTTGCAAATTTGACATATTGAGATAGGGAGGAAGACTCAATAGAATGACCATAAGCAGAAATGTGGATATCATTTGAGTCTTCAGGAATAATAGTTACATCGAATTTGTCTGATTCATCGACAGTAGGTAAATGAGAGTCCGAAATATTGCTTGTAGTTGTCATATTTGCTTGATTCCTCATGTGTCCAGGATCTCGACCCCCTTCCATACCCCCTCCTTTTTGCCAGCAGTTATCAACGGAATGTCCATGCATATTGCAATTAGAACACTGAAGACGAGGGCACAAAAGAGAAGGAGAATGAGATGTTGAAGCGTTCGGAGTGGAAGATGTTGAGTTTGTGGAAGGAGATGAAGAATTATCAGTCGAAGGAGTTGTAGTCGGACAAGGTCTTGGTTTACGAGTGTTACGGAAAGAGATATCAATGTCCATAGCATCATCAGCAAGTGAGGCAAAATCAAAAGGAGTGTTGTCGAAGGTATTGTTGAATCGCTAGTATGATCAGACTTTCTCTTTTAGGATAACGTATTTGCCAAAAGTCAGGAGACCATTCACGAACTTCTGTGTGGATTGAAATGGTGTGAAATCCCATGGAGAACCAGCAAGCTGATGAACAGCTGATCTCCAAGCCTCGATATAAGCAGCCACTTGAGCTGGCGCAGTCACCGTCATAGCAAAAACCTTGTCCTTAGTCAGATCCGCAGTAACTGCACTACCCACACTAAATCTCTTCTTGAGGAAAGTTGAAGTATCCCATGCCATGCAAATAGGCATGTCATAGGGGCCCCCACGTTTCGGAGGTAATGAGTTGGCTATTTCAGGTGCAAGTTTACCCACTATGATGTGGTCGGCAATGTCGTCATTCGCCCAAAAAACCCAAAAGATCTCGGCTTCCTCAGGTGTCGAGTCAAAGTCGTAGTGAGGTGGAAGGACAGCGTGACTTGTTGGATCAATGAGGTCACCAGGAACTGGAATCCTACAAATATACCCTCTTAGGCCAGCAATAAGCCTAGATACTGTTGCAAACCAAGAGACCCAATCCGCAGCAGATTTCAAGAAAGGTATCGTACCAAGGCTTGGTAATTCAGTATCAGTAATTGAAATATCAGCTGGAGTAATGACAGGAAGAGGAGGGGAGATTTCCCAAAGAATTGGTGGTATTGGATCTGGTTGTGGTGCTGGTAAATTATGAACAGGTGATGGATTCCTATTCTGATGAGGAATTTTAACAGGAGCAGGAGGATGATGAAAAGCCTGATGCGGAAAATGATGCTGAGGATGAAACGGAGGAAAGAATTGTGGATGTAAATTCTGAGGAAAATGCAGAGGAAAATGAGGATTATTCATTACAGGAGGTGGAATAAACTGGGGAGCTGGTTGCAGACCAGGGGGATAATGACGTATATGCGAGGGAACATCATGAGCAAAAGGGTGGGGAGGTTGAGGAGGATTAAAATTTGGAGGCTGATTCTGATGTAATGGAGGAATATTAAAGCGATTCAAAACAGGAGGGGCAGAGTGAACAGAAGCAGCCAAGACAGGACGAGAATGGGATCGCAAAAGAGAACAAGAGGAAGTAGCAGAATAAACAGAAGGAGACGTGACGGAAGCCGCTGATGGGGCACGAGAATGAGGCAAGGAAACAGGTATGGTTGAAGAAGGACGAGAAAAATGCTCTGGACAAATGGAGTTGGTACAAAAAACATGGTCTGTAACAGTTGATGGGGAACAATGCTGATTTAGAAGAGGAGACTGAGAAGGACGTTGAGGAAACGGAGCATGGAAAGAAGTCAAGGCAGGAGCGGAATTGGAAGCGAAAGCATTTGGGGAAAAATGAGAAGGATTATCATTGTAATGAGAAAATGAAGGAACAGTTGTTGTATGCGTATGAATAGAAGAAGAATTTTATGTAGGTGTGGAGTCTAATGAAGAAAAATTAAAAGGACAATGAAATTGCTGCGGATTATGTGGCGTCCCAGGTGGATCACGAGTGGATGATCCTTCTGCGCGATGCGAAGGACCAGCGGTGGCATCTAAAGACTCTCCCAACGGTGCCATGCCATCGACGGAGTTGTGTGCCATAAGGTAAGCAACAAAAAACGGAAGTATATGCGGTCGATCGATCAAGTGTGATGACCCCCAATGAGCCGCTTCTCGTTGAGGAACAATCAGAATAAGGTGTGAGTTAGCGGTTGAAAAGGGAGAGCTCGCTGAGCCAGTCCCTGCGCGCTTGGCGCTGATTGCATTGATAGTGTGACAGTGTGGAGTTACATATAGGGAGTGGAGGGTGGGCAACGAGAAAACTAGACACTACGTCGGTAGGGAGACTGTATTGCTAAGATGAGGTGATTTTACAATAAAGATTCCAAACTGCTTACCTAGAGAGCAGATGAGGTGATTTAGGAGAAATCACGGGCTCTCTAGGCAAGTCAATATGAGCTGATCACGCGACTTCGTTCAGTTCATTGGTCTTGTGAAAACTTAAGTTTTAACCCAACCAATGAGCCGCTTCTCGTTGAGGAACAATCAGAATAAGGTGTGAGTTAGTGGTTGAAAAGGGAGAGCTCGCTGAGCCGGTCCCTGCGCGCTTGGTGCTGATTGCATTGATAGTGTGACAGTGTGGCTATTCCCTAGAACGGGATGCCGTTGAGCACAAGGTGCGATTCAAGTTGTCACATTATCAGAGTAATAGTACATGAAGATTGTCACTAGCGATTGCAGGAGTGACAGTGTACCAAAAGGAAAAAAACCATAACCGCCTGCCCGAGCAAAGGTGGTAATCTGGTGATCGTCGCAAAATCACGACAAAGAAATCAGTGTGCGGACAACACCAGGAGGCAACGGGGTACCCGCAAAGGAGAAACAATCTTGGTATCTGCATAGTGCAGGGATACGACTGAGGAGGAAGGAGGACAGCGTCTGCATGAGCAAGGGCGCTGGACTGGTTAAACACGTTTTTAGTAAAAGATGTCGTGCGCTCTGGCGCTTAGCACGAGTGCGTGCAGTGTAACGGGGTGCTTCCTGATGTAACGGTGGAAAGCTTTGGAGGACCAGCGACCTGTGCCCTGGATAATGTTTGGTGGGGTTCCTAGCTCTGCAAGTAGTGTTGCTCCTCCAGCGCACATGGACTGGCCCACGATGGAAGCGTCAAAAAACAAGCGAAGGCATCGCATGAAGAAAAAACATGTGGGTTGGCTGCCGTTTTTAGTCAGCCAGAGTTCACGACGCAGAGGGAAACGACGTTGTCAACTGTTCCAGTAAGAAACAAATTTTGAGTGTGGGTCAGTGGCGTGGCGTGATTTTCGGATTGAGACTTTGTTTCCTTCAAAGAAAGAGTCGGCCTTGTGGGTGGGCAAGAAAAATGAGTAATCCACAGATGTTATTGAGACCGAGAGTGCCGTAGTCATTTTCCTATAGTCCTGCAAGTCGATGTCATCTGGGGTAGCCATCTCTCCAAGTTGGAGTAAGGCGTAAAAACCCGTTAGGAGCATTGCCACAAACAACAAGTCATCGTGATCCTGTGAGCTGGCGTAGTGGTCCAGCACACGGAGTAAGTCTTGTCTCGAGAGGGCGTGTTTACGTTTTGTAGGGCTGGAGAATCTCTTTCTTGAGCCCGACAAGGTCTTTCTGACAAGGGAAGAGTTGCGTTCGGAACGAACGTTAGGGAAATAAACTTCTAGTTGGTTGCAGATTCCAGAGAGATAGGAGGCAATGGATTTGGGGTCGATGTGATGGGACATATACGCAACGTAGAGTGAAAGCGTGTCAGTCGTTGGCTCGGTATTGAGATCGTGCATTTTTACAAATGTGAGGTAAGAATTTAGGGCAGATCCGTAAGATTTGAAAGTGGCGTTTCCGATGCAGTAGCCAAGAGCGATGGAGCGTTCTCGGACTAAACGCTCTCGGGTCCAGGCTTCCCGGTGTGGTTGCTGGGGCCTGACAGTGGGTAAGATCATTGCGGAGATGCACCCAGCAAATGGTGAGGGGGTAGAAAATGGTTGATGACTAGTGAGGGGAACAAAGTTGTTGCCTCAGAGAATTTTCTGCGGGACAGGAGGTCGGCGCAGACATTGAGTTTGCCCGGAATGTGGAGGAACTTAAGCTTGTGGTCATTGGTCAAAAGCACGTTGACTGCAGATTTTAGGAGGGGATTGTAGAGAGGTTGAGCGTGAAGCGTGTTGAAGATGTTGACGGTGTTTGTATTGTCGGAGTAAATGACAAGCTTTTTTGAGCGCGGTAGTGTCTCGGCTGCATGATGCAGGGCAGAGACAACTGTCAAGGCCTCCAGGAAAAAGATCAGCTCAGAGGAAGTATCTCTTTGAACTGGGCAGAAGAAACCAGTCTGGGTAGCGGGATACCAGAAAGCGAGGCCTGAGCAGCAAGCTGTCACGACCCGCCTCCGGGACACCGCCCCGGGACGCCCCCGCACCCCCTTGCGCCCACCGCACCATCCCGCCGCCGCTATCCCGCCGCCCACCGCACTCCCGCCCTCTCGAGCGCCCGGATCCCCCAAAGCCCCGACCCTGACCCCGGCCATCACTGCATCAACCCTGATTGATCCTACCCAGCCGCAATCGCCCGCACCAACCCTGCCTGACCCGACAAGCGCCGCCACCCGCA
>JABAJZ010006993.1:0-17217 GCA_018857265.1 Termitomyces sp. T32_za158 | reverse complement strand
GGTCTTCGGCACGAGACATTTTCTGTCGAAGTTCGTCAATGTGCCCTTGAATATTAGTCTGGGCCTGATCGGAGTTCACGATTGTGAGCATGAGACGTGCAGTGGACAGGGAGGCTTCAAGAGTATTGACTTCCGTTTTGGACATCATAAATTGTGATTGAAGGCTACTGAGTGCGAACATGTTCCCCATCATCCCAAAGAACTGGCTTCGGACATTGTCTAGCTGGTTGACCAGACTGTTCTGCTGATTAAGTGCGATGTCCAGTGTATGCGAGATGACACTGTTTTGGCGTGACAATTCATCAAGTTGGTGACGGAGCATGGGAGCATCTGGACTCTGATTCCTGGCGTTGGAGTTGTTCATGGTAGCGGGGAGTCCGGAGGAGTTTAACGTGTACAGAAAGTCCGGGTCGTTAGGCTTCAGACTGGGATTCTCGTTATCAAAACAGGTGAAGGGAAGGGATAGGAATGTAGAGGATTCCTCCGGCGTGGAAAGACGAGCAATGTATACGTTAGAGTCCCATTCCATCCGACTGTCACACAGAGCGTCTCTTCCCATTTTCTCTTGGATGTACGAATCCAGTCGAGACTTGGCAGCTGGAAATGCGCCTACGTTTGTAACAGCAATCTCGAAACAACGTTCAGGCTGGACATATCGAGGAACAATCGGGTTGACAGTACGACCACCAAAAAGGGGGGGTCGGTCAATAATGTCCATCACTGCATCACGCTTGAGGAAGTGGAACGTGGCGCGACCTCGGTTGCACCAATGATGTTGGACGTCCAAAGACCGATCTTCGAAGACTTTAAGGAGGTCAAGTTCAAACTTGGCATCAGATTCCCGGTTCCGTTCCGCCGGGTTCATGAAAGAAAGTTGTCGAGTCTTGTCTGCGCCTCTTCCCACCTTCCAGTGAGCGTGGAGGCCGTTGATTCGGGAGATGACGTTCCTAGCATACTCAAGAATGTCGTCGCGGGGTGGATCGCGAAGGCTGGTGGGTAGTGTTATAGTAACATAGTCAAGGGCCTCGCCGATGTTACCAGAGCCATGTGAAATAACGAGCGGAGGCATGTTCTGGTCATTGAGCACCTCAGGTTCCTGAATCCTGCGAGACAAGTCTTGCTGGGCGGCCCGGGGAGATTCTCTGTTGAGGCCCGAGACTATCAATTCCATTCCCACTACCTCATTGATTCGATTCTCAAGCGAAGGGGGTGGGGTATCCCGATTTCCAACTGAGACATCGGGGGGTTTGTAAGGCCCAGGTAAGAAAGGCATGATTTAACGAAGGGTTTCTCCTTAGGTTCGTTGCCGTTTATAAGTTTATTATTAGGAAGATTGACAGTTCGCTTGTCGGTTTTAGATTACGATAGTGGTGGTGGTGGTGGTGGTGGTGGTGTGACGGCAACAACGTGCGTCACGTGTATTGCAATTGGCCACACGCAAGTGACGGCGAGTGTGCTCCCAGGCGAGAGTGACAATAATAGTCCACCATTGCCAACCCACTATTGATTCCTAAAGACTCAGGTTAACTATAAGCCAACTCCAATTTGAAAAGACCCTAAAGGTGTGGACCAACATTGGTGAGCACTTGACATCTTAGACTTTGATGTTGTTTCATTATGCGGTTTGACATGATGTTCTGATAGTCACCAGATAGTTGGCAGCTTATCAAAAGATGAGACTGTTACAGGATGCACCTGAGCCATTGGATGTCTCCTCAAGTGGTATTCAGACGTAGTGGATGGTTTGAAAGACTGGCTTGATCTTCCTGTTTGTCCATTGCAAGGATACATATTTACCAATACATAGTTCCATCCAATGTGGTAATCATCATGAGCTTGTTCTCAATTACACTAATAACTGTCAAAGATTTTGTCAAACCGTTTCTGCCATGTATTGAACGTCCATGGTCCGTATCATGACAATATACATCAGTGTAGAGTCGGATCGGGTTTCCTTTCCGTTACGATGTCAATTTTGGAGATGATCCTCCATGGTTAATCACTCTTTTTACCTAGCGGAAATTGAGCAACATTAGATAATTCGTCAATCCAATTCCCATCCAAAGACGAGCTCGGATTCCGCTAATCTTTTGCAGATCTCTTTCACCTTATCATTATTTACATTTGCCACCGAAAACCTGACCCATCTCGACTTGTCCCAGGTTGCCTGTCCGGTCAGTTCATATGCTTTGCAGAAAAACGCTGATGGAAGAGTGACAACCCCAAGCTCCGTCGCAAGGCGTTTGCACACGTCTAAAGAGGCTACACCTTTGAACGGGTGTCTAACAAAGGCAAAGTAGCCTCCTTGTGCACCAATCTTCCAGCGTGGCGGCAGGACCTGCCGGAAGAGCTGATGACGTACATGTATTGCCTCAGCCGTCTCACGAATGAATAATCGCATTCGTGGGAGTAGTGGCGCAAGAGCAATCTGGAATGGGCGAGGTGGGCAGATTTGAAGACAATCTAAGGCAGTCTTGATATGTATCAGCAGATCAGGCGATGCTGCGATTGCGCCTAATCTGTGCCCAGGTAGACAGTAGGATTTGGAGAAGGAGAATAAGTGGATAAAACTCTTTCTCCAGGAGGAACTGCTAAACAATGAATGCGGTTTCCCTGTGAGAATTAAGTCTCTGTAGGTTTCGTCCACGATTAGTGCGATTTCATATGTATCTGCGAGATCGAGGAAAGAAGCCAACAAGGAGGCTGGATAAGTCGCTCCAGTCTGGCAGAATCCACAATAAGGATCTTTATACCAGAAAACTCAACTCTCAACTTACAGGATTGTTTGGTGTGACAAGTGCGATAGCTTTCGTTTTAGGCGTGATCAGCGATTGACATTCTATGACAGAGGGAATAAAACCATCTTCAGGAAAAGTTTGGAGAGTTATGGGCCTGATATTTAGTAATGTAAGGTCCATTCTGATTCCAGTCAAATAGCAAACCTACAACCTGATTTAAGAACTCACTGATGATTAAAATACCTTATGGGAAAACCAATTGAGTTCTAATAACGTATGAAATGCATGTCACGTACGTACCACGGCACAGGAAGGATCACTTCATCACCTGCATCAGCGAGACTCATGATTGTCGCGAAAAATGCTAGGTTGCACCCGGTAGTCAACGCAATATCATTGACTGTCACGTCCGAGTCAGACCCATAGATAGACTTGATCTCTTCTTCCAAGGCCTTCCTGAGCAAAGGTTCTCCATCAGCGGGGCAGTATCCGAAACTCTGAGGTGAAGAAGCGGATGCTCCTAGTGCTTCTTGGAGAAACTTGGGGGGAGGTGACCCCGGAACTCCCTGTGACATGTCCAATAATGGGCGTTCCTTAGTCGTAGCGTAAAGGGAAGCCCATTGGTATGCTAATGGTATTCTTGTACAGATGATGAATCCACGTTTCTCTTTGAAAACACAAGACTCACGGGGGTGAAGCAGTGTTGAGTACTCTTCTGGAGAGCCTCGGAGCTAGGTGTGACCCAACCATCGCGGTATAATGTGGTCGTAAACCCTACTTATTGCGTGATGGTCGGACTGTCCTTCTCCGAACTTTGAGGCGGAGATCAAGATAAGTCCAAATGTGCATTTGATCTCAGACAGGAACCTTTTCAATACATAACAGCAACGCAACAAAACTATTACAGCGCTTTTGATGGTCAAACTTTCGTTGTTCTCCCTGAACGGTTGAGTGCGAGTCAATGCATTTGGTCAAACCCGAGTACTTTTATGCTGCATCAAAAATTATCATCAAGCTGGCATGGGCCACTCTGGGACCGGCGTTTATTATATAATGTCCACACTGCTTGAGCAATTGGCCTCCTTCTCACCTGGTGATAAAACGAAACAAACAAGTGACCTCGACATCCGATCGGAACATTTTACACAATGGAGTCGACACCACTACTAGCGAATGGGCGACAAGAGCCTGCCTCTGAGAATCCAATTATCGCCTTGAGGCAAGAGATGCGCAAGATCACCCTCTATGCCCTGCCCGCTTTTGCGTATTTATCTCCAACGAAGGCATGCACAATTCGAAACTTATCAATTTTATCAACAGGTCTCAACTGCTTGAGCATAGCTTAGTCATTGTTGAAGTCGTTTCTGTCGGACACATCTCAACTTCTGCCCTAGGGGCTGCTAGCTTAGGGTCTATGACTGCCAGCGTGACTGGTTATTGTACTTTACATGGATTGACGAGCGCCCTTGATACTGTGCTACCTTCTGCCTTTACGTCTTCTCAGCCTCAGCTTGTGGGCCTTTGGGCTCAACGCATGTGTATGTCAATTTCACAACTCGCTCACTTCAAAGAGTTTTCAACATTTCTTCAGCTATTATCGTTATATTTGCGATAGTGGTAAACATGTTCGAACTGCAGTCTTACAATACTTGGACCTAACTTAATCCATCCAGCCGATCTTGGTGATTTGGCTCAATGCAGAAAGCATCCTGCTCTACGTAAAACAAGACCCCGAAATTGCGAGGCTCGCTGCACTGTACCTTCGTTGGCTTGCATTTGGTTTACCAGGTCTGTCTCCTGGTAGAGTTTTTAGATTAACACTGTTTACATGATTTGTTTAGCCTTTGGTTTCAACTGTGTTTTCAGGTGTGCTGCTTAGCACAATTTTCTTTGCTTGTATGCTGATTTAATACATCACCGGAGACGCTATTTTCAGTCGCAAGGTCAGTTTATTCATAACAACGGTGATACTCTTATATCTAGATGGTTTTGCAAAGGTCTATTTGCGCTTCAAACGCAAATCAATTTGTTTGTCGCTCCTATTAACATTCTTCTGAACTATATCTTAGGTAAGGCTGCCATACATTGAGAATCTCTCACTCTGAGAAAAAGGTGGATTCAGTCTGGGGTCCGAACGCAACTCGCCTGGGATTTATTGGCGCTCCGATCTCGACATCAATATCTTACATTCTCGTGTCTGTGATCTCTATCATTTATCTGATTTATCGCGCACCAAGGATCACCTGGCATCCTCTCTCTTTCAGGATGTTCACGAATTTCTGGTTTTTGATCCGCTTGGGAATTGCGGGAGTAGGTAAGACAAAAAGAGTGGAATCTTTGTTGATACTGAAAATTTGATAATATAGGCCAAACAGCTGCAGAGTGGTGGGCTTGGGAACTGCTTGCTCTTGCTGCCTCTTTGTGAGACATAGCCTATTCGTAAGCCATTTGAGACTAAGTAGTGAATTAGCCTCAATCCTCTTTCACTTGCTTCGCAATCTGTCCTGTTAACGTCGTCGTCAACGACCTATCAGGTTCTTTATGCACTGTCAAATGCAACAACCATCCGGTAGAGTGTTTTCAGTTCAAAATCCCCCCCGTGTTCAATAACGTGCTTTTTTTTTAGTGTTGGAAATCTCCTTGGCGAGGAGGATGCCAGAAGAGCATCCATAGCAGCGAATGCCTCAATCTTGGTTGCTCTGATAATATCTTTCATGCTCAGGTCCGTTGTTACGGACTCCTCCACCTTTCTACTTCTCATCCATACATAACGTAGTGCTATGTATCTGATCTTTCGAGGTGTCTGGGCTTATATGTTTAGTGATGATCCCGGTAGAACCATGTTCATCACTTTCTAGTACGCTATCTGATTAAGGGCATGGTTCTTTGTTTCTAGGCGTTATCAATACAGTCGCATCCGTCATACCTTTAATTGCTCTCTATCAAGTTGCTGAGGGTAATGCAGCGGTGACCTCCGGCATTCTTCGAGCAAAGGGCCAACAGGTAAGCATGTAAATGATGCTTTTCAAGTAGACCAAAAACATGTATTGTAGGCTATCGGCGCTGCTTTGAATATCAGGTCAGCCAATTCGCTTTTCCCTCTTCCGAATACAATCATAATTGTCTTTTCAAGTGCCTATTATCTGATCGGTACGGTCGTATTGTTTCGCCAAAACGATAGTCAGCTTTTAAATTAATAACATACTTGAAGGTCTTCCCCTCGGTGTCTGGCTTGCCTTCTATTGGAAAATGGATTTGAAAGGCTTATGGGTGGGAATGGTAGTGGCGCTGACCTATTGTTCTGTGATTGGCTCGTTCTTGTGTTACAGAACTGATTGGGTTCGTGAGGCTGCTCAAGTCGCAGAACGTATCGAGGAAGATGGTCATACAGAAAACTATCTGTAAACTTCTATTCTTGGTCTTTGTTTCGATAAACGGGGACAGTGAGATACCGAAATGGTGAGATCAGCTGTAGATCTTGTTGGCTTTTAAGATACATCCATACAATAGAGCGTCTTTTGTTACTTATCATCTCCGTACCATCAAAGTAGGTTATCCTTATAAGCCTGCTGGGACTGAGCTATGTAAAATATAAAAATGCGCTCATAATAAACCAAATTAGCAAAGGAGGCTGAAGGTGACCGGTGACCATTTATCTGTGTAAAGGAAGAATTATAGTGTAAGAACGTATTTTTGTTAACGGACAGTTTGACAAGTGAACACAACTTCCAAGATTTCATATCGTCAACGTTCACTCCTTATACTTCCTATGCCCATTTCAACAATATACCTTTCTCTTTTAAATTTGCGCATCTCTTCAACTACGTCTCCAACCTTCTGAAACTCGGACCATCGTTTGTTGTCAACAGCATCTGATGCCTCAGTTTCTGGAAGCTCTTCGACGAATCTGACCTTCAAGGCCAACCACTGCATAGTCTTGACGTTCCTAATAAACTCTTCCACATCTTCCCTCCGTCCGAAGGCATAGATTACTCCAGGATAACCTACTTTTGCAAAACCTGAGACTGATAACGACGAAGACCAATCATGCAGAGATCTCCGTTTCTTGGGAGATATAAGATGATGTGAAGTTAGAAGCGCATGATACACAGGTTGGGTTTGGGGAGAAGGCAGTAGCTGAGGAGGAGAATCAACTGAAACAAGTCGAGATGATAATTCTGTTTGGAGGATCGGCAGAAGATGGATAGAAAGCAATTGATAGATGGGGAATCTGCCAGTACTATAAGAAGAGAGAATGTCCTATGATTATTCGACTGACTCTGAGTCTCCAATCTCTTTTAACTGAGTCTCGATCAAATCTTTCCACCTCTCTTGTTCTGTACGAGTAATCTGGTTGCCCTTCACTGCGAAAGTAGGGGCCGTTGTTGTTAGTCTTCCCTCGTATTCAGACGGAACTTGAACGATACAGCAGATGTCGGAGGCATTGATGTCTACCCGGAAGCGCGCAGGATACTGTGGTTTCTTAGCAACTGTAAGGTCAATCGCTGGGTCAACGTAGTGCATTAATAGACCATTCCAAATGTCTTCCTCGTCGAGAAAAGTCAATCTTTCCTTGCCAGGAAACAATGATGATATGATCAAGCGCAGTTCTTCAATTTGTTTTGCAAGAAGAGGTGTCAAGGAGGACATTGATAACCTTTTGGAGAGGAATTAAATACCCATGAATGAGTCGATTCAGAAGGCGTGGGAAAAATTTACGACGCCGGTTTCAGCCCCTTGTATCATTTTTACCAATCGCAGGGCTGCGCGCTCAGCGCTGAGCACTGGTTGGGGACGAGTGACTAGTGACTGCTCATGTGAAGGATGTTGACAGCCGGGGTCTATCCTGATTGCATTGCAATACATATGTCAGTGGCGGACCTCAAGCTCATGCACAGCATGATTTACAAATATCCAAATTACTACGCAGGATACTACTAGAGAGTGATCACTGTTCCAGAGATGGAAGGTAATGCTGTCCACATTCCTCGTCCTCCATTAATGTCATCGCCAAGCCATGCATGAAACACTAGTTTGGACCCATCGACCATTGCACATGCACTCCCGGGTGCCTTCAATCCATCCTTACCACTGGTGAGTAATGGTGCGACTGGACTTCGAGCTTTAGTATATGGTCCGGTGACGGAGGAGGCGTAGGCGTAGCTCAAGTCGTAGCTTTCCTCTGCGAAACATCCGGAGCTGAAGAACAAAAACCATACGTTGTCTACATGTATGAGACTTGGTGCTTCTATCAGAGGCCCATCCCCATCATCGCGATCGAGTATCTGACTTTCACTGCCGATTTTGGTGTATCCGTCCGCCGCAACTTTCTGAAGCATTATTGGCGTTGACTTGATGGGCGGGACACCATTGTTGCACGACCCTCCATTTCCTCGGTTGTTGCCATCAATTTTATAGACAACGTAAAGGCTCCCATCGGGATGATGGTGGCCAGCAGCATCAATCGCCCCACCCTGGTCCAAGTGGCAAACAAAAGGGTCCGCTAAGGGTGCGTATGGACCTGTGACGTTAGCAGACGTCGCCACTCCAACACAGTGAGCCGTAGGGTCTTGTTCTGAGGTAGCAGCATAATATAAAACGAAGGAACCATCAGCCTTTACAGGATACGCATTAGAGTTGGACTGATGATAAAGGAAAATGGGATCTTCACAATTTGTATGACCATCGGTGCCCACACAGCAGGATTTGTCTTGTCAACCCATGCTCCAACTGTGGGCAATACATCCTGGGTTGTCACCTGTTACCTGGATCAACAAATGTTGAAAAGGAAGACTGCACGCATACCATCCACGAAATGAAATCAGGGCTTGTAGCAAGTTGAACGTTAACACCACCGCTGTTGGTTGCAAAGGCAAACCAAGAATCCTCAGATGGGACCCAGAGAATTGATGGGTCTGGAAAGTTGCTTGTAATTACAGGCCCCTTAACAGTATCGCGCTTTGTTATGTTCTGAGCAGGGACACCTAGAACATAGTACAATAGCGGATGAATCAAGAGAATGATACCCAGAGGGGAGAGAAAGAGAAAGACCATGAGTGATTTGTTCTCGCACTTTGTGTCATGCACCTTTTAAATAGGTAGTACATGCTTCCATCCGAAGAGGGCAATGTATAGCCTAAGCTGTGTGACATCTCAGGTGCCTCATACTCGTATACAATATTCCTAGCCGCTCAAGATACTTTTGTCAGTTTTTTTGCTACGCTCAACTTGTTTCTAGGCAGCTCGAGGTTTTGACAGTCACCTCCGCATGCTAAGTACCCATGAATGAACACGTCAACTTCTAGAGATTTGAGGCATCAGTGAGAGATCTTTTGACTTGGACGCCCAACATATGAAGGTCACACACTCATGAAGTTTTGAAGCTTGAGCTTGAGGTCTGATCGTCGAATGTGTTCCAGAGTTTGAACTGTTGGTGGACAATCCATGTCAGGCGACTGACTGAAATCATTCCAGATTAACATTTCCCACGATAGTCTCGACAGAAAGTCATTGATGGCACTCTAGTCCGCTTTGTCCTCAACGTATTTGACGATGCCGGTCACCCCAATATCTCCTATTAACATCTTTGACGACAATGACGAGGATGGTTGGCAAGACATGCCAGTTGTGCCCCAGGATGAGTTTGTTGTTGGCCTTGACGAAGAGGATCGGAAGAAGTATCATTATCAGCCGTCAACAAAGAGAGCGAAAGCAACGAATGCAATTGGAAATCTTATAGATGTTGACGACTACGGAAATGAGTGGCGTTCGAAGCTCGATCGTGATGAGAGCGATTATACGAGGCTTCGTGGTACTGAAGAGGAGGACGCGGACGAGGTTCATCTACGCACGCGCTACCTCTTCGATGAGGACAAAGCTATGACACCTCTCAGCCAGATGCAGGCGACCAAGAATCTACTAACTGAAGCCCAAAGAATTGCTTACGTCGGCTTGTGTTATCTGACTTGTCGCGAGATGTCTCGAGCGCTCAGCAATGCCAATCGAAAGGAGCTCAAGGCTGCCGTGAGCAACATGGATCTTTGGGTATTGAAGATTATGGGTCGATTGTACTATCACATGGAACTTGCAACGCAAGGCGAGTCTTTACATGACTGGAATTTGTGCAATGTCTTACAGTCATACGAACAGAGCAAAAGATGATTGAAAGTCTCGCTGAGCATGGCGTTCTCGCATCAGATCTCGTTCCGCCATTAATGACAACTCACACAGTTGCGAATCCGGAATACGACCCCGTCGAGGCTCGAAGACAAGAGGCGCAACGTGATAGGATGGCACACGCCCACGAAGATGACGGGGAATCCATTTCAGGCCAGACATTGGTGGACGAAACTTCAGACAAAGAGCCAAACACTCCCAAGGCAAGTGGTCCCACATCGCCTCATAACAATCACTCCCCGTCCAAGTCCATAATGAGCACATCACCTACCTCGTCGCCAAAAGCACCGGCTCCTTACCAGACCACAGCAAGGGTCTTGGGAGACACTTCGACTACCGTCCCCGGAGTCACGACCACATTATCTACTGCAGATCGAGATGTTACTTTGGACATCCGGTGGACTGTGTTGTGCGACCTCTTTCTGGTTTTGATTGCCGATAGTGTATACGACGCGAGGTCACGAGTGCTACTCGAGACTGTGGCTTTGAAACTTGGTTTAGGATGGCTCGATCTTGTAAAGTTTGAGAGCCGTGTGACCGAAGCTCTTGAGATCCAGGAGGATGTAGAGAAGATGGAACAGAAGGACTTGATCGAAGGACAGCAGAAGGCCCAGAAGAGGAAGCGGTATGTCATGCTTGGACTTGCAACGTTAGGTATACAGCATTCTCTTGCTTCTCGAATTTACTAATGCGTTCCAGGTGGTGGCTTGGTTATCGGCCTTTCTGCAGGTCTTCTTGCGCCTGTTATTGGTGCCGGCATTGGTGCAGCATTAACGACTATTGGTATCGGTGGTTCAACAGGGTTTCTGGTTGGCACAGCAGGCGCGGCTGTCATCACGACAGGTGGAGTTTTGACTGGTTCTGGAATTGCTGTCCATGGCATGGCCAAACGAACAAGACTTGTTCGAACATTCGACATCTTACCACTTCATAATAATAAAAGAGTAAGTTGTATACTTACTGTTCCCGGGTACGCTGTACGCCACTTCAAGAGATAATTTCGTTGATTAATTTGCAGGTTTATTGCTGGCCCACAGGACGATGTTCGGTTACCATTTAGTGTATTAGATCCCATCGTCGGGGATGTATTTAGCGTGCTTTGGGAACCCGAGATGATTCAAGAAACTGGAGATGCGTTAAAGATCCTTACAAGCGAAGTCCTTTCGCAGATTGGATTGACGGTCTTACAAGCGACGGTCATGTCTGCCCTTGTGACTGCCCTTCAATGGCCGATCAGTCAGTCTCCGTCAGCTGCAGCCGCTCCTTTCTGATTCACATTCTTTTCTATAGTTCTGACTAAACTTGGCTACCTTATCGATAACCCATGGAGTAACGCGTTAGACCGGGCGCGCTTGGCTGGTCGCGTGCTAGCGGATGTCTTACTTCATCGAAACCTTGGTGTACGCCCAATCACTCTGATCGGGTTTTCTCTGGGAGCGCGTGTAATTTTCTATGCACTTCTGGAACTTGCGAAGCAGAAAGCGTTTGGAATTGTCCAGGATGTCTTCCTCCTCGGTGCAACTTTGACGGTATCGACGAAGACGTGGTTTGAGGCTCGTTCTGTCGTGTCAGGCAGATTCGTCAATGCATACGCCAGGACCGATTGGGTGCTGAATTATCTGTTTCGTGCTACAAGTGGAGGGATAGGAACAGTTGCAGGTCTTCGCCCGGTCCAGGGTATTCCTGGACTTGAGAACGTCGATGTCACGGACAAGATCGCGGGACATATGTCTTATCGTGCTTTCATGCCCCTCATCCTGGATCAACTTGGATTTCCCGTTTCTGCAGACTTTTTTGACGACCCATTGGTATGTTCATAGTTGCTTGTATGTCCTTGAAATGCTGATATGGCCGTCGAATAGGAGCACGAACGTGATGTTGAACGAGTCCCGGGCCACACAGAGAAGAAGAGCTGGTTCTCACTGAAGAAAAAAGCGAAAGGGCCTCAACATGTTTCTCGACCTCCATTGGCTATTGATCAACAAAACTTTCGGCAGGGAAACACCAACTCAAAAGACGATGATGATCTTCCACCTCGGATGGAACAAGAGCCTCCTGCATCTTCGACATCCACCACTGAGCCCAAACAGGCTGGTACCCCAACACACCCCGCTTCCGGTACTGCGACACCTAATGAAGACAACGATCCCCCTATTCCCGCTCGAGCTGGCTTTGATCTCAAGGCGATCAAGGAAGCTTTGAACGAAGTCAAGCCGGAGGACCTCAAATTCTCGTCAGCGCCCATACAAGCTGGTTCCCAACTTCCACCCATCGACCGGAGCGAGTCAGCGCCAACTCACCGTCGTTCGACGCACGCCATCGATGAACATAATTTGAAACACCACGAAGATATCTCAGCGAGACTACACCGCGCGGTTTCTCTGTCTGCTGTACCGAGCAGCGAGTTCGAACCAGAACAGGTCCAGCAAATACCACCCAGTATGTCGTCTATACCGACGCTTGGCTCCCCGTACGAGGAGACTCCACAACCGAGCTCACCACCACACTCAACACCCTTCATACCCCCGACACCTTTCGCGAACGAAACCGAGGCATACTCATGGAGCCGACCGCCGGAACCCTCCAAGTTCCTTCATACCCCAGGCGAGCCGCTTGCAGGTTCATGGGGCTCACCGGCAGAGTCGACCAATAACTTTTCCTATCCGGCGCCCTCGGCTTTTGGTGCGGTGTCACCATCCATGTCTATGCACATGCATGGCTTGGGCTTTTCCTCCTACTCCCACTTGAGTTCGCCAATGGGCTCCTTCCCTGCCAGTGACGACGCAGTAGGCTTGTCATTTGGCGGTGCTGATGGCTCTATCACGACATCTGTGTCTCCGTCTCCGTCTCCGTCTCCGTCTCCTGCCGCTGATTCGTGGAAGATACCCAGCCATATTGGAGTAGGGAAGAAGAATCCTGGTCTCAATGATAATCCTTGGTCATGATGAAAGGATGTTCTGAGTAGACGCTTTGGAGCTTGTGGCTCAACTGTACCGCGATTTACATACATATGCATAGATAGACATACCGTTTAGTTATTTATCACGCCGAGTTATAGGATCACTGGGACTTCATCTTTTTGTTCATCCGTTGACACGCTTTCAAATCGCAATTCGAATATTATAGTTTTCGCAGCATTTACTGATCTCTTTGTTTTTCACTTTCATTGTCGCGGAGAAATTGATGTGTAGTATCATTTCACAGATGAGATCTTGACGATGTATTCAATAGTTCAGTGACGTGCGAACGTACAGCAAAGTTCCTGGTGCCTTCGGACCAAAAGTGAAGAGTATACAAGGGTATGAACTTCTTTCTCCCAATATCAATAAACACAGATATGTATATTTAATCGTCGGATCCTTCCCAATCGCATTCTCCACACACGGAATATCAGAAGTTGTGTACCTCGATATTCAAATATTCAAGTCTAATATGTCGCGAGACGAGAAATAAGTCGCATATCGTTCAAACTGTCTTTGTGTACGTCCCATGAACTGGGTTGGGATTGGAACAATCCCAAATCAAGACCACATTAACTCTCGGATCAAACATGGTTCGGTTAACAACCTTTGCTCCTGTTCCATGTAAGCCTGCAGCTCACAACAATCCTTGTCATGTAACTGTATATACAAGAACCAGGTGGTAATCTGGTGATTACCGGCCCGGTCTGCGTGCGAAGCCAGGTGTCTACATAGATCATATCGTTGATTCAAACATGTTCCTCTTATAAACTGTAACAGACTCTAACAGCCGCTGTGGTCTTGGTCCGCTGGCCCTCTTACGCTGCAGTATTGTTGTTATTCAAGACTCATGACCACTTTTTGGCCCTTGACCAATCTCGATGCTGAATTATAATAATCAACGTTCATAGGAGATTCAGTAGATTCAACTGGTTCAGCGATCCTGCAATCGTGACCACGTGTTCTTATTGGTAGTTTTGTTTTTGTTACTGTCCTCACGTCTAATACTCTTTTTCCCATTTGACTAGGATCTTTTAATGTGGTGTTCATCACTTTGCACCTACACTGATACGTGCTCTCATCAAGAATTGGTCCACTACTTGCACAAAAAGGGCCTGAGGAGCTTCCAGGAAGTTTGTTGAATGACGGGTGGGTGCACATAGGAGTTTTCTTCCTGATGACTTACATATCAGGGTCATTGCAAAGGCTGCCTATGTATTGCATGAGTATGTGTGCCCGGGCTCGTCAGGAGACTTCCTGCAACAGATTCTACATAATGGGCTTCGTGGATCGATCACTTAATTCCGCCACTGGCCGTCCTTCATGCATTCGCCACGTTTCGTACACTCCGCTGCACGTCGTGAGTGGATCAGATTGGCTTACAGGCCTTTGGTACAAGTCAGAATGCCGTTTGATCGTTGTGCATACATCATTACATGTATTTCCAGCGGGCTGGAGGACAAAGGAATCGCGTCGTACATTGATGCGATGTTATTCTGGATCAAACGCAGGATGTTTGCAACGTAACCGTAGAGGTACTGCATGCAACCGATTCGAAGCGACCAGTATGGCTGTGGAGATGACAACCCGGGGCTGCTATATATAGCGGCAAGTTAACTAACCACCATTGAAAGTTCTGCGGCTTCAGTGTTGCTCGTACGTAGGTGTCTATTATTGGTGCACATTTGTATAGATGTACTGATGCTACCACATAACACAGTTTCATAGATCTGCCCTGCTGGTCAAGACAGTTTCTATTCTAAAGAACACTCGACTCCTTCTATCCTCACGCCTTTAACGACCCTAACGACCCAAAATGGCTTCCCCAAAGATTCTGAGGGCCGGCGTGAGATCGCCCATCCATACTTTGCTGAAACCCTCTTCAATCAGATCTATTCTCAAGAAACCAGCGGCCTTACCGCTCTCCCCGAAGCCCCTCTCGCTCGCCGCCAGCTTTTCCATCGTTGTTAATTCTCCCCTCGCCTCTCCGCACGTCCACTTTCCTTCGTCTCCAGCCATGGCAGCCCATTTGCTGCGTACTCACCAAACAATTGCGACCGTGGCCCCATCACTGTATCCCCAGAATCTCCTGGACTTTCTGGATGGGCTAGCAGGCAACTATCCCCCTCCGCGCAAAACACTTTCAAGTTGCTGACTCCACCCATCAAACGGAAGGATTCGCGATTACTCGCTGTACCCGCCTGCGAGGACTCCCGGACCCCCAAACCATACAAGGAAGTACACAAGGCCCCAGCTTCCCCTGAACAGACTCAGTTCTTATCTGTACCCCCCATCGAGGAGGATCCGCGCTCACCCAAGCCCTACAAGCCATATAAGGGCGTGTGCTACTAGGAGCTGACATTTCACATACCTAGGCCGCGTGTTACGCCCGGCACTGAAGAATTAGGCAAAGCTCTGTCTAGCTACCCACGATCTCCATACCCTTCCGCTCCTATCGAAGATGACATGAACGTAGACGTGGACATAGACATGGACGTCGATAATTCCGAGATCCACGGGCGAGGCCGCTGGCCCACCAAATCAGGAAACCCATATCTTCAGCCCCCTTCCCGTGCTCGTTCGCTAGAGAACGAATCCAAGACCCGCCACCGCCCGGCGCTCGGACAGGCACAGCACGTAGGGTCGCCTCTGCGTCAGAGATTCCTGAGTCCCGTGATCGAGTCTGCCTCCCATCTCTATGAGATGGAACACGAAGGTAAAGCCAGTGCCGACACCTCTCGATTTTGATCTCGAGAGGCAGTTTTGGGAGTCCATGACGCTTGAGGGAGGACCGGAGTCAGCATACCCGACGGCGTCAGAGCTCCCCGGGAGCACGAGCGCCAACATGAGCGAGTCGTCGCATGTTCTGGACATCATATACGGCAGCAAGGACGGGCAGCTGTGGTTGCCCCGGGTCTCGACTCCGGCGCGGGCGAAAGCCCAAGACTACGTTCGTAGGGCGGACCTTGTGTCTTTGAGTTTACTTAGCCCCGCACAGAAGCAGAGGAAGGTCTTGAGCAAGGGCATGGTGGCGTCCCCCTCACCACATGACCCCTCCGCAGCGTTTCCGTCGTTCACAGCTGCTATGATTGGTATGGATGGACATGGGAATGTAGCATACCCACCGTCTGTGAAAGTAGCTCTCAACGTGAGCAGAGTGGAAGCGCGTGCGCGTGCGCGAGACGTGTCGGACTAGAGTGTTTTTTGGGACTGGGGTGACAGGTCAGAACTGAATAATTAGGGTCTGCGTGTGTATAGAAGTCGATGTCTATCTCTGCAAATCTTCGCGTGTTCTGATAGATTCTGTGATGTCTTTCAAGATTTGATATCTGAATCGTGGGACTGGCAGGTATGTATGGAGCGTTTTTCTTTTCCCTCCCAAAATACATTGACTGTGGTCCAGTACGACTGTCATTGTAACAAAGTTTGTTTCGGATTATGTAAGTCTAAATATGCATGGAGAATTCCCGAGTACTGCTGCCGTGCTCAAGGGCTCCGGGGCCGGGTGTTGACTTGATACACATTGCTCCCTTGATTCTATAGTAGGTCAAATCAGACTGACGAGCGGACCCATCCAAAAACTAGCAACGTCATTGCAGGCCTGTCTCGAGTAACGTGATCACGGCTGCCACAGAATTTTTTTTCAAATCAGTCCGGGTTGGATGAACTGCCGGGATCAATCAACATCACAGCCGTGGAGCACGCTGCTATTATTGGGTATTTAGTTCCTTTAGAATTGAGGGATATACGCCAGGCCCTGCTTCCGGAAAATCACGCATCCTTTATGTACTCTGGCCCCCATGGTACAATTATCTTGACACTTCCACTGTAACGGCGCGCGTGTTGTCCTCACTTCCACGTCTTGCTGGCCAAGTCTTGCTTGGTGGGCTTGGGGCCCATTTAAACCAACCTTCTTCATTCCCACCGCATAATCCAAATTCATGACCACTCTACGACCAATTCTAAAAACCCGCCCCGCCTCCAATGAATACTTCCCCTCCCCATCCAACGCCCTCCCGTTCATGATCACGCCCCTACATGTCCACTTCCCGCCTACATCGACGCTCACCGACATCCAGATGACGCACTCGCCTTTCGTGTACGATCGTGCACCAATCGTCGTCTTGCCCAACACGTGTAGACTTCCCGAACGCGGGGGGAGGGACTACACTGCGTACGGGATCATGAGGACCACACAACGGGGGAGAGCGCAGGGAAGTGACTTCGACTCGCGTCCCAATTCACGTCATCACGATGAAGATGAGGACGAGCATCCTCCGCCTCTGATCCATGACCACTCTTCGGAATCAGAGGATTCCGACGCGTGTATCTCTTCGCCTGCC
>JABAJZ010006992.1:0-17267 GCA_018857265.1 Termitomyces sp. T32_za158 | reverse complement strand
ACAGGCAACCAAGGCATAACTCAACAACAACTCAACAACAAGCCAGACCAAACAAAATCAATAGTACACATACACACAAATACAAACAAAGTCATGATTTTTGCGGACAAAAAATCGGTGGAAAGGCCTCGATCTATAAATAGATCTCGGAATCAGCAAGTTTGGGCAAATAAGTCTTCAACCGGGATCCCGATAATGAATATCAATGTTTGGACATCGAACTTCGATGAGGCATGGAGGCGCGGAAGCTCGGTGACAATGGCAGTTGCTCCACCGACAGCCACAAAGAATCGGTATAATATTTTATTGAATATCATGGAGGACCGATTGACCTCATACCACGGGCGGGAAAATATCAAGTATGACTATTCACTAAGTCAAGCATCAGAGATTTCCAACGTACACATTCTCGAGCAAGGAAGGCCTAGTGTGCCACTAATTGATTTTGCCCGATGTAGCTTCCGGATTCCGACAGCATAGGTCGCCGAACTTTAGTCATCCGTCAATGAGTTCTGCACGATATTGACAATCTTTCAACCTTTTCTTTTCAGGCAATGTCTTCACGCCGTCACGGACCTCCGTGCACCATTGTGATTAAGCTTGGTGCGCTCCGACAGAAATTGTTTTAGTTTAATGTATTGATCGACCACCACAGGTTCATCCTCCATCGTTCATGAGACTACTCATCAGCCTCTACTCTCGACGCTCTCATCAGTTGTTGAAACCGTTGTCGACCTTCGGTCCAAAGGACACAAAGTTGTCCTCGTCAGCTCCGGTGCTATCGCAGTCGGTCTCAAACGCATGGAACTCCCATCAAGACCCAAGAATCTGTCCGGAAAACAAGTACGGTTTCATCCAACACATGCACTTGATTGCCGTAACTGATTTGTGATTCCATTCAGGCTCTGGCTGCTATCGGTCAGGGACGACTGATCGCGTTATGGGATAATCTCTTTGGTCAGTTGGGACAGCCGATCGCGCAAGTGCTGTTGACGCGTGGTGACATTTCGGACGTGTGTCGAGGCCCGTCTGGTACTCTTTCGAAATCCTCTAACATACGCGATGGTAGCGAACCCGATATCTGAACGCGGTAAATACGTTCAAAGAGCTTCTCTCAATGGGTGTCGTTCCCATCGTGAACGAGAACGACACTGTGTCAGTTAGCGTAAGACCATCCCTCTATATTGTAGAGTAAGACCACTAATTCATGTTTTCAGGAAATTAAATTTGGTGACAACGACACTCTGTCTGCAATAACATCATCTATGATACATGCCGATTATTTGTTCCTTCTGACAGACGTCGACGGTCTATATACCTCAAATCCTCGCAAAGATCCCGGCGCAAAACTGATTGAAGTTGTAGACTCGATATCGGCTATACGTTCGCAAGGTAAGGTTACCTTCTGGTCAGTTCTACATCGAGGTTCCATCCATTGCTTCAGTCAGCACGACAACGCTCGGATCGAGCCTTGGAACGGGTGGAATGGAAACGAAAATTATCGCAGCCGAGATCGCAACTGCGGCAGGAGTGTCTACTGTCATCCTATCGAGCAAGAGACCCGAAAATATCTCCAACATCATTCAGTACTACGATCGCGGTTCAGCAAAAACACCGCAAGATAACGGTTTATTATTTCATTTCCAGCCGGACAGTGCAAACCACGATCGCGGCTCGTCCCCCACTCCTGTGATACGCCCTCCACACACCGTTTTCAATGCCTCTTCTACCCCCATGCGCGACCTCAAATCCTGGACTACTCATACCCTTTTCCCGTCAGGAAGCGTCATCATCGACACTGGCGCCTACCGCGTTCTTTCACGGCGTGAATCAGGAGGGCGTTTACTTGCTGCCGGCGTTACCGGAGTCATCGGTGCCTTTGCTTCAGGCCAGGCTGTTCGGATCGTGATCAGACGCTCTGTTGAAGGAATCGCATCTGAGACCGCCGACCGGGAAGAAGCTTACATCAAGGGACTGGAGAGCACCCGTCCGACGACACCGATAGTGCATCCACTGTCGCGTTCACCAAGCTCTGCAGGGCTTGCCGAGACATCAGCGCCTGAGGACTCCGTCTTAAGTATGGATGACGTGGTCGAGGTTGGCCGGGGCCTTGCCAATTACAATTCGGCGCAGATTTTACGGGTGAAAGGGCTCAATAGGTTTGTCCTCTCGGTGTCTCCTGATCTGTTTTTACTTATAAAACTTCGGGATCAGTTCGCACCTTCCACAAATATTAGGTTATGCCGATTCAGAATACGTGGTGGAAAATATATCGATCAGATTACCTCCTTGATTCCCCCTACGGCTCACTGCGATCCCTTCGCATGTAGATGTAAAGCGATGTAAAGCGCCAAAAACATAACGTGTGATAAGCCAATAGGCAATACATCTCAGATCAGTCTTCTGATCAGCAAAGTGGTGGCTGTGGAAATATTTATGCCAAACAACGAACGTGATATTGTCTGATAATTTTTTCTCTTCCACCCCGAACCAGCTTCTAGTTTCTTTCTTCGTTTGTTCATGCAGTAGTCCTTAAACGGCGCGAAACTATGTACCACAACAACTCTATCCGCATTCTTACGGGTCAGCCGTTTGCCGTTTGCCGCTCAACATTTCCTAACGTTGCCTTTCCACAGGGAATAGCCACCCCGAGCTCGCCCAAGCCGTGGCCGAGCGGTGAGCTGCCTCTCCATGAGCTGCAGCTAATTGAATAGTCCATGGACAAGTGATTCTTCACACATTCAGGCTCAACGTGCCCCTCCTTCCCGTCACCGTCAAGAATTTCTCCAATGGAGAGATCAACGTAAAGATATCGGAGTCAGTGCGGGACGAGGACGTATTCATCATCCAGTCCGGATGCGGCGACGTCAACGACAACCTGATGGAGCTGCTGATCCTCACTTCGGCCTGCAAGACTGCGTCAGCGCGCAGGATCACGGCCGTCATACCGTGCTTCCCCTACGCACGTATGGACAAGAAGGACAAGTCTCGCGCACCAATCACCGCGAAGCTCGTTGCGAATATGCTCACTGTTGCAGGGTGTGATCACGTCATTACCATGGACTTGCACGCAAGTCAGATCCAGGGGTTCTTTGACATTCCGGTCGATAATCTGTTCTCTGAACCGCTTATGATTTCGTATATCAAGCGCAACATTCCGAACTGGCGTGAGTGTATTATTGTCAGTCCGGATGCCGGAGGTGCCAAGAGGCGAGCTATTTTTTTCACGTGCTCCCGTTTTCTTACACCCCGGCGTAGGGTAACGGCCATTGCTGACAAACTTAATGTGGAGTTTGCGCTCATCCATCGTGCACGGGATGGCAAGTCCCAATCGGAAAGGATGGACTTGCTCGTTGGGGATGTCAAAGACAAGGTCGGTTTCGTTGTAGTTGTTTCTGGCGCATTATTGAGTTGCCTTCGTGCGCAGGTTGCGATCCTCGTCGACGACATGATCGATACGGCCACAACTCTGTCGCTCGCAGCTCGTACGCTCCATGACAAGGGCGCAAAAGCCGTGCACGCATTGATCTCTCATGGTAGCATTTTTCCCAACCTTTTGCCCTGCATCACTCATCACTCTGACTCAGGCCTCTTCTCCGAAACAAACATGTCACTAATCGAGGCCTTGCCATTAAACGAGCTCGTGGTATGTGCATCCCCTACAGTAGGAAGCCAGTTCCACTTATGTCTTCCGACAGGTCACCAACACGATCCCACAAAATGTGCATGCTAACAACTGCCGCAAGCTGGTCACTATAGACATCAGCCCCACCATCGCGGAAAGTATACGTAGGACGCACAACGGCGAGAGTATCAGTCTTCTGTTCGGAGAGTGGGCCGAGGCTTGTGAAGTCTCCGTCATTTAAGTGAAATTCGTGCTCCTTCGGTATCATTATGCATCTATATGGACAATACCACCGTGTGTAGACTCACCCTAGACAACAACATCAATCGTAAAACTTATCTTAGCATATGAACATCCAGATTTGTTCCGTCCGTGCGGAATCTGTAGTTGCTGGTAGTCAGATGTTGCGGATGCGTAAGAGTTGAAGCTTTGGGAAAGTAACGTCAATTGTATGCCAAGTTCCGGCACTTCAGGAATGTCTTTCCAACTCGGGTGAGGCCAAGCATATGGAACCGAAAGAAAGACATGAAATGACATCCTCGTGCACGAGTGGCCAGCCGGTCGCCAGACATGGCTGAGACTCGGCAGATGATAGATGAACGAGGCTTGGTGTCATTGTTGTATCCTCAATACATTCGAGGGTCGACCTCGTAGCACCTGCCGATTTGCAGAGTTCGTCACCTAAGCATGAAAGCTGAGAGAAAAATGAGCTGTATCTTGGTAGAAGTAGCTATGGAGAAAAGGTCAATTACAAGAACGTCCTAACTTAGGATAATCTCCAAGTTACCAAGCATCAGTAAATAGAGCTTGTCAAATACTTGACGTGCCTTCTGCCACTCGCAACATTCAGAATCAGCATTACCAACTAATTCAATGATTTTCAACAGGAAGCGCAATTCCAAGATGACGAGATAATAGACGGTAGACCTTTCAAGGGCTGGGGTACCAGGAATGTACGCCATAATACGAGATTCAGGGGTTCCTCATATGTAGAGCCTTTGAACTACATAGCAAGAAGCACAAACCACCCAACAGATGGTCCGAGAGAACAGCTCTCTGGAATGGAAGTGGACTTCCTACTTGGACCATCTTCAAGTTGTGATACATGACCACTCGCTTCAATAGACTTTTTTCGCAAGGAAACCCCATTGTACCCTTGATTCGCATGTGCAGCATGGATAGGATGCCTCGTGTGTGTCCAAGTAAGAACACGAAGCAAAAGCGTCAAGCTTCATACGATGAGATGATCTCGATTCCGGCCATTCGAGTAGCGATGTCACGGAAAATTAGGGTTCTTTGGTGCCTTTAAATTCAAGGATTCCACGCAGAAACATGCCGAGTTGTCGAACTAAAGGAATTGATGACATCAATGCATCGAGGATCAGACAACAAAACATGCACAAATCATGTGCATGATGTTCAAGAGTATATCATGACGTTACATGCATGAACGAGTTGTCCAGACTCCAGCGTACTCACTTGCATTAAAGAGACTATCCGCACCGATCAGCTTGTGGTCATCCTCATCTTCATCTCTCCAACGCCGTCTGTTCCTTGGCATATCTCTTGTCGTGACGAATCGTGACGAAATCTAGAGGAAAACCTAGACACAAAAAGGGGCCCGCGAGACTCGGTCTCAAATATCTCTATCTTCATTGGTTTTTGGGATTTCTGGGAAAACGTAGCGAATGAGTTTGAAGACTAAATGCAGCCATATACGAAGCTTTGTTCACCTCATTTGCCAAATCAGCACTGTAGTATACTGCCAATGGAGACTTCTATCAGATCCAGCAGTCTGAAAGACCATTATGGGCACTGGATACTCTAACGTGAAACGTCTATCCGGAAAAAGCCACACTGAGTCAGCCTTCAAGCTTCAAGTTTGGCTCCTCTTTTAAACTGCGAAGCAGCAATGTTAGCCTCCTTCCAGTCTTCAGCCGGAACCCCCACTTGACTGTTCTGAAAATACGATGAAAAGCCTACTCTCTACGCTCCTTCGCTCCTTCTACACTCTTTTACTCTGTCTCCTCTGCGTCTCCGTGCCTTTGTTACATGCATACGTCCCTCAAAATGGCAATCCGCACAAGCTGATGCTACGCTTTGGGCATCCCGTACCAGCGCGACCTGATGTCCGCGCTGTTGTGTTCCCAAATAGTCATATAAATACAATGAAGGCTAGATCAGAGGCTCTGGCTGCTATCTACGAACGTCGCGTTCAAAATATCATCAGTGGTGTCGCCGTCGACCCCAGACGTAATATATCAAGCTGGTGAGTTTTTATCTACCTCTTGATCTGGTTTTTTGTCGAAGCTCTACCAGGCTTCTGAGTCTCGATGAAAAAGGGAAATGGCCCGAGTCTGAGGTTGATTACACGACCGGGTGTAAGGCGCGTCGTGCGAACTGGCCTGCACAAGAACACTGGCGCCGCATCGGTAGGTGATCGATCATTCGACTCCGCATGTTGCGACTCAATACTGGAAGTAGTGCTCATGGCTGCCGCTTGGCATGGGGGATTGAATGGTTCCGAGAAATACGTCAAAAATGAGAATCTGAGGTCAAAAACATCCGTTGCTATAGATTACTGGTATAATCGCGACTTCACCGATGAGGCATGTCTTGATTCGGGCGGGAAAAGAGGCTCGACCTGTACCTGTGAAAATCCTGAGAATCTTCTGTGGTATGTCCTCGAATTTCCCATAGGAGTTTGATTAATTCGTTGTAGGAACACCAACTGGTACTCTAATGTTCGTGATCTCCTTCCCTGCCAACTAAGTTCCTGAACTAGTTGGCCCTTAGGTCATTCTCATACCAAAATTTGCCACGTCTGCCTCACTTCTGCTAGGAAATACACTGACCTCATCGCAAGTCGAAACTGTCAAACGTATGGCTACCCGATCTTATGAATATGATGTTGATCGTATGACTGGAGCCAACGCTCTCGACGTCGCAAGGATAGGGAAGGACTTGGCACTGCTTACTAGCAATACCGACTGGCTGGTAGATGCTTACGATCGTTCTCATAAAGAGCTCATTATCATGAACGAGACAAGGGCCGATGGAATACGTGCAGATGGTGCTTTTGGTAGGCAGAATAGGAAATTCAATAACATCACGTTGATACTCTTTTCAAGGACAACATGATGGCATCCTATATAATGGCAACTACGGTACGTACAGTATCGCTACAATGCCACACCATTCTCATTTGAGTTCTAGGCAAGGATTAGTATGTCTTTGAACACTTTGAATCTGAGTGTAGTGCTTACAATTCGACTAGCTCAAACAATATCCTCGGAGATGAAATCGAAGTCGCCGGAAGCGTCTTCGCTGCTGACGCAGCAGGACAAGCTGCTTTTGAGACACTTTTTGAAGGCAATAGGTGGATGATCATCCGCAATACCATAACCCAAACTCTTCATTGGGACTTGGTGAGGCGTCAACCGTTCAAGGTACACGTTGACTAATTATTGAATTTTAGACTGTCATTGGACGTTTCATTACTTTCCCTGTAGCTGACATCAAGTGAGTGTCCATCGGATACTCGACCGCGATCCCTGGCTGATGTCAATCGCAGTGGAGCAACGAACGGCATTAAAATTAACCTCACAGCTGTAGGAGAACTGGGGCAATTGTGGAGTTCCCGGAAGTTACTCGACATTGCCAATTCTTTATCTGCACCCTCCAATGTCAATGCCGGAGGTCTCAATGGGAATCGTATGTTTTATACCAATGACTACATGGTATGATGCTTTATTCACTTACGCCTCAATCGGTGTTTCATTCATTGTCTTCATTAGGTTCAACGAGGGAAAAATTACGTTTCGACCCTTAAACTTTGGTCGACGAGGACGAGGCACACGGAATGCACGAACTCACAAAACGTGTGTATGGTTTTTCTACGTACGCTCCCTCTGCTGAGATTCGTGTGGTTTATTAGCCACTAGGATTTCATCTTGCCGACGGTGTGACGTATCATTATATTCGTGGTGATGAATATGAGGACATCGCTGCAGCTTGGGACTGGAAACTCATTCCAGGCATCACGACTGATTACGGTGCTACACCCCTCACTTGCGAAAACACTAGACTCCTTGGTTTTGAAGCCTATGTAGGCGGTGCCTCGGATGGTAAAATCGGTGTTGCGGCGATGCGATACACAAACCCTGTTACAAAAGAGCTAAAATGGCAAAAAGCGTGGTTTTACCTAGAGGGAGATATGCAACACGTCATGGTTTCTAATTTGATGGATAAGACCGTCCAATCACCTGCCATATCTGTTTTGGACCAATGCCGCCACAATGGTCCCGTCATCGTAGATGGGTCAGCGACTCGTGCTTCGACATATTCATCTTCTGCTGCGCGCACATTGTGGCATGGTGGGGTTGGTTACAAGTTCGTGGAAACTGGAGTAGCTTTGTCCATTGATGTCGGCGTAAAGAATGGTGATTGGTCAAAAATTGGGACTACATCTGAGGCTCCCCTTATCAGTGTCGATCTTTTTGCGGCGTGGATCAAGCATCAGGGCGCGGACGCGTCATCCTTGTCATATACAGTATTCCCCGGAACCACTGCCAATTCCTTCGCTACTAAGGCAGCTCAGACCAAAATTCGTTCTCTTCAAAATGACGCACACGTCTCGTCCGTAGTCGATGACACACAGGGAAATGGAATCGTCATGGCAGTATTTTGGGATGCTGCAGGGGGTAGAGTCACGTACAATCCCAATCCCACTTCGGCACCACTCACTATCGCTGTCAACGGCAACGTGGCACTCATATATAGAACGCAAGCAGGGCTGATAACGTTGTCGGATCCATCTCACCAGCTTACCAGTGTTAGGGTCACTTTGTCGTTGGGAACTGGTCCGAACCCTTCGTGGTGGAATGGTTCTCAAACGAAAACAATGGTATTCTCGTTGCCACGAGGTGGGTTGGCTGGAAGTAGTTTGACGCAGAAAGTGTAAGAATCTCAAATTGATGTGAGTGTTCTACAGCTACGATGCATAGATATTCAATATGTACGGGAATATAAGTAAACTAGAATTGTTGTTCTGATTGCACCTATGTCCATGTCAATTGAGGTGAGGCAAGCCAAGGCGAGTAGGTTACATACCAAGAATTTCTACTACACAGAATAGTAGAACGGGGACGTGTTCATTGAAAGTACATCCAGAGCACGTCGTTGCGTGCCTGTGTCCATGGTCTGTCCGTGGTCGTTTGATTCAACCTTGAAAATACCTAATTTTGAGAACACAATCGTAATACTCTAAACCTAAACTCTTTACTCCTGGCTCTCTCATTCGACGTTAAAGTTGACAAAGTCGAAACATCTGGCCATACCGCCAACTTTGGCCCTGACCATTAGTCGTCAATACGAGTGATGAGAATTGAGCAACATGTGTGATAGCAATTTTCGGGTCCCACTTCGGACCTCCGCTCATCTGGGGTTCTCTCATGATGGACTGTAATGAAATGCTCACGTTCACGAATCACTTCCAATGCGTCGGAAAAAGCTGGCCAAGAAACAGTTACAGGTTTCATGGACCCTTTCCGGCACCTAAAACAGCATTGGAAAATCAGCGCTCAGCTGCTGACTGCGTACCTGAGATGTGGCAAATCGCAAAACCAAAGACAGGACCAGACAGAATCAAATATTTCTCCAACTCAAGAATAAAGCAATTTTGAAAGGGTGCGAGGTATGTACTTATGAAGGGCCCGCTATCGTACAGAAGACTGTCAGTAAATCCTGACATTTTTTCTCACACGATGATAATACTTATCTCTCACTTCTGAGGGTTATTTGTAGTTGTGTCGCATGCACCGCAGTTTCTCTCACTGAAAGAATTCATTGTACTAAGATCAACGCGGCAGCCCCAAGTCTGAAGGAATCATGTGAGCGTGACCTTCTCCCATGACGTCCTCATATGGCACTGTTTAAGACAATTAACGTCCCTTGGGCCTTATCTTCTTTCTCAACGCTTGAGACCTTTAATCACTCATCTCTAACGGTTCAATTAAGATGACAGCCACCACTCCAGGAGTAGCCTTCATCCTCTATCATGTCAATGCGCTTGTTATACCTTCTGTGTTCTTCGGGTTCTCACTCAAATACTTAAGCGAACGAGGTGCTTTTGGCAAATACACTCTCCCTACATGGCTCGTCGTCTTAGGATCGATACTATTATTGCCGTTAATTTCAACAATGCGTATAATCTACAAGAACTTTGATGACAGACGCCAAGCAGCCAAGCTCGGGGCTCGTCTCGCACGTAGGATCGATGGTAAATGGACAGGGAATATCGACGTTTTGGCCGCCCTGCAGCACTTCAGAGATACTGGTTATATCGGTATGTATCGCAGAGACCGTTATTCTCGAAGAGATATAAAGTTTAACAAGGCGACGGTTTCGTCGATTGGGTTGGAGAAGGAGACCCAATTGTCAACTTGCCGTTATTATGGTCGGATATGATCATGACAGTCTGGCCTGAGCACATCAAGACTATCCTCGCAACTGACTTTTCTAACTATGAAAAAGGCAGTGGCTTCCTGAAATGACTTTCCTTAATCATCTGATTGGAATTCGTTGCAGGGAAAAAATTCCAGCATCAGATGTTCTCTGTCCTAGGCTCTGGAGTCTTCAATACAGATGGTGAAACATAGTCCCTACTTGGATAATCTCACATGTCACTGATCTTTTGCTAGGGGACATGTGGAAGTTGGTCTTCTTCTATCATCAAGCGGCCCCGTCTAAGAGTTCCATACAGGTTCCACAGGTCCATGACACGCCCTTTCTTCACTCGTGATCGCATCAGAGATTTTGATATTTTCAACCGCCATGCAAATACTGCGCTGACGCTCATTGAAGAGCGCATGAGCGGTGGAAATGCTATTGATTTCCAAGTACGTCGATTTTACCAAAACGATCCGTCAGGTTTTAAGGTTTGTAAAGGATCTGATGTCTCGCTTCACCTTGGACTCTGCGGCTGAATTTCTCTTTGGTTACAATGTTCACAGCCTCACTGCTGGCATCCCATACCCGCATAACGCCGCTCACGTTCCTCCCAACTCTGTTAGCCCTCAGGCACAATATGCAAGTGAATTTGCCGTTGCTTTTCTCCAGGTCCAGGAAATCGTTGCAGTTCGTAATCTCTATGGTTGGATATGGCCGCTCACGGAGATTATCGAGGACAAAACAAAGAAGCCGATGGAGATTGTTAGGGCTTTTTTGGATCCGATTATCAAAGAAGCCTTAATAAAAAACGCAAATGCTCCTAAGGATGCATCAAAGGAAGATGAGACAGAGTCCCACGTCGAGGAGGGAGAAACATTGATTGATCACCTTGTAAGACTTTCGTCCGGTATGTGGCTCTCGTTTACGTTGACAGAAGATTGATACTGGGTATGAAAAGACCCCGTGGTTCTGAGAGATGAAACGTAAGTAACGGAACATATATATCATGATTTTTAGTGAAAATGATTCTGCATGGATAGATTGAATATCATGATCGCAGGACGTGATACGACAGCTTCTACCCTAACATTTGTTATATATTGCCTGGCCATGTATCCTGCAATTCACGTGCGCCTTCGTGAAGAAGTTCTTGCAAGAGTAGGACCAACCAGACGCCCCGACTACGATGACATTAGGGATATGAAGTACCTCAGGGCTGTCATCAACGGTACGCCAGGTGATTTTTTGAGAACATTCCGACAATAAGTGAATGCTTCTGAACTTCGCAGAGACATTAAGACTTTTCCCTGCCGTGTAAGCTTACTTGATATAATATCTTTTGTTGACGTCCTCATTTAAAGTCCACTTATCAAGTCCCTTCGACACACGGTGATTCAACAGTTCCATATCAACTTGTTAATCCTGGTATTGACCAAAGACAAGCGAGAACATTGAAGCAACCATCTGGCCGTCATACGATCCAACGCAAAAGCCTATTTACATACCTGCGAGAACAGAGCATGTTTTTTATAACTCGCTAATGGTTGTAAGAGGGATCTAACCGATTTTGTATAATAGATTGTTATACTCTGTCTTCATTATGCATCGGCGTAAAGACCTCTGGGGTCCTGATGGTAAGTGTAATATTACTGCTGATTTACCGCTTGTTATTGAGCGACTTTAGCGGACGAGTTTGATCCTGATCGCTTCCTTGATGCTCGACTCAAGAAATACCTTCTTAGAAATTCATTCATCTTTCTCCCTTTCAATGCTGGCCCGCGTATTTGCCTCGGACAACAGGTTTGTTGCATATACTGACGTCTAATAATAGGTTGACCTAAATCTCATCCTTACCAGTTTGCGTATAACGAGATATCATTCATGCTGATCCGTTTCATGCAGCAGTTTACTAGCGTCTCTCTTGATGAGGCTGCATCTCCACCTCAGGCTAAGCCACCAGCGCATTGGGCAAAGGGTGTTGGCCGCAAGGCAATTGAGAAGGTGTATCCCAAGTCACATTTAACTATGTATGCTCAGGTGAGTAACCCACCACATGGATTCAATCGCAACAATTTAGTAACTGAGCATCCAGGGTGGACTTTGGGTTAAGATGACCAGAGATGAGCCAATATAATGTGGATCTGATAGTGTTTTATTTACTTTGAGTTGTTTTATTTACTTTGAGTACTTGAAGCCTCATTAAGCTTTATTGACTACTGAACAGTAAGTAGATACACATATATAGTGCGTTCAGTTTTAAAATTTTCATTCTGGTTTATTTAAGCATCAATCAATACTGCTACTAGGGATCTGAGTTGGTGGATGTGTGACAGAGAAGGAAGTACTGAATAGATGTGCTCTGATGATAGTACACTCACCAGCAGCAAAGTATCCAACTTTGGCAGTTGGAAAGATAGAGAAATTGTGTCTCTGTAGAAAGCCATTGTATGAGGCAAAATGCATTACAAGATAATGATAAACATAAGAAGAATTTTACAAAGCTGAAAATTGCACATTGTCCAATGTATATATCAGATGCAGCACATGAGACAAATGAGCAAAAGCACATAAGACTACAGATACAGGCATGCAAGGCCATTTGTACATCACATGAAGCTGACATACAATGTAGCAAGAACAGCACACAAGGTTATATAACAGTCTATAAAGAATATGAAGGACATAAGGCAGGGTGCCTAGTGAAAACACCAAAGTCACATAAACAACACATAAGGCACATAAGACACATAAGGTGGGGGCCTCAGTGGAAGTCACAAATAAAAGGCACACCCCTGCTAAATATATCAAGTCTATAAGCTTGCAGAATATATACAAGTTGATTATTCAACACAGTCATCATGAGGCTGTAATATGGGAATGGAGAGGCACAGCACAGCAAGGATTCTCTTAACAAAGAGCAGTAGACTAGAGAAGGGATATGGTGATGACATCCAAGATATTGCAAGGCACAGTCAGAGACAACGGTAGCCTAGTGCTGGGTTAATGCATTGGACACACTAAGTAATGAAGTAGAGTCCTGGCAAGGTTACAAAGACACAAGGAGGTAAAGTGAAAGCTAATGAAATGAAAAGGAAAAATGCTTAGCATGGCTGGGCACTAATGATGCCCAAAAGTAGCTAAGTACTGATAATGCCCAAATTTGTCTTTGGTGTTCTCTAGGTAGGTAGTCACCAAGTGCTATGCATAGGCATGCTAAGAAACAAAAGTCCTGGGGAAGGTTCCAATTACTCATAGAGCAGCAGATGAAGGGAAATGGAATTGGAATAAGAACTTAGCAGGAAAATCAACATAGTTGCTAGTGCACTTGGGGTGCCAAATCATGGAGTTAGTAACAGTAAAAGTCACTAATTGCTAAATTCACACAGGTGGCAACTTGTCATAGAGCACTATCATAGTGCAAGGTCAGTAACACAAACTGACAATTTAGTGACTCAAGTAAACTTACAATAGACCCCTTCCATAGAGTTTCAGTGTGGACCACTCCACACATACATGAATGCCACTAACTCATTCCACTCTGCAGGCATTCATGGATCAAATGCTCATTCAAATGTGGGATGCGGTATAGGTCAATCTCATACCTACCATTAGTAATTATTTCTGTGAAGGACACCTCGTCCTCTGTAACAAGGTCCTTGACCTTGACTTTCAACAATGTTGGTTGGCACTCCATACTTATCAATCTCTAAGGATGCCTATTCTCAGCCTTATGCTCCTTTCCACTCTTCTTGGGTCTTGGTTTGGGCTTCTCTCCCCTCTTCAGAGTACACTTGTACTCTAAAGCCTCACTCTCCAGCATCATTACCACTGGACTATCCACTGGTAAGCCTACATGGGCTTGCTCCTCATGCTCAACTTCTTCTATGGCATGGGCTCTCCTACCACTGTCTAGTCAGTTCTTTTTGACCAGCAACTTCTTCTCTGTGGTCCGGTGTCAATGGAGCCTCTCATTGCTATTATCCATAGATATCCAAACTGCTGGGATGGACTTGCCATCTATTACTATCTCGTTCTTCTCAAAGTCAAAACAAACACAATGCTTCCTCATATATGACATACCTACTATCATGTTGTAGCAGTCAAATTTTGCTATGTCTAGGTACTCACAAGTCTTCACCCCAGACAAGCAATGGTTGCCTGTGTTCCAAATTGCACTGCAGCCTGGCTCTCGACAGTGCCTAGCTAGGAGCAATGGCTCCTTCAGTTCACTGATATATATATCATGCACCTAGCAGAACTGAGGTGTCACCCCAGTCATTGTACTCCCTGAGTCCTACAAGGTTCACACCTTGTATCCGTTCACCTTGACATATGATGCAAAGCACTCTTTGTCCTCATGCCATACCACTGGCCTTGCCAGCTTGCCTGGAAGTTTACAAAGGTGCACTTTATACACCTTCACATTACCTGCTCCAATTGGTCACTTGAGCTCACTCACCAGATAGTCTGTCAGAGCTTCCATGAACTCTGTATCGGACTCCCTTGCATAGTAGTCATTGTCATATACATCTACCTTGACAAATTTGTTGTCTGTGCACTCACCTATCCAGAGGCGTCATTGTCTTCTGGTACTCATTCTATAAGGTCTCAACTTCATTGACTTTGATGATGTCTGGCTTGTTTTCTGAGTTAATGCCATTGTTGCCAGAAATGGCAGTCTGTACTGCACATATGTATGCACATGGCTTGTCTCCCTGTTGCCCAGCATTAAGCAGGCATTTGCATAATGCCTAGATTGCCCACATCAGTAGCAAGCATTTTTCCTAACAGGGTGGCTTGCATCATTCCTCCTTGGCTCATTTGACGTCTTCACAATGTTAGCTGGTTGTTGAATACTGGGGTCTTCAGGTTGTGGCCCATGTTGAGAAGCTACTACAGGTTGCTCTTTCCTGTCTGCTGGTTGTTCACTCCAGAATTGTTGTTCTTGGTCCAGTGAAGGCTTCACTACAAACTGAGGGTTTGTGTTCCCTTTTATATCCTTTCTGTGGGCCTAAAAGGTGCTTATTTTCTGAGGTTTGGTTCTTTTCACAGCCCATGTTTTTAAGTGATGCAACTCAAAGTGCTTTGTCACTTTGTAGGCTTGCTTGTAGCACAATGCATGTGCTACAAATTCCTCCACCATATTCACCTCTGGTGACAGTCCATTGTTGCAGATGAGAGATTCTCTCATCACATCCAGTATTCCTCTCAAAAGTGTATCAATCATTACCCAGTTATCTGGGTAAATGGACATATTTGGAGCATGGTCTATCAAGGTGTTGTAGAAACCTTGCACACCCAATTTGTCATTGTAGGAGACAGCAATGAAGGCCTCCCATGCATTCTGCATTGGATATGTACTTACAAACTGGTTATATAGCTCAAGAATTACATTCTTGAACGTCCACTGCTGTTGTGCATGATTATAGTGCAAGACATAATGCCTAAACCAGCTCTTGGCTGGTCCTTCCAGAAACTCTGGAAAAACAAACACTTGTTCTCTGTCCAACCAGTCACCCCCATACTGACAGGTGGCCAGATGGTTACACACATCCATCGTCCAGTTTTCCAAGTTGCTGAACTTGGACTCTCCCCAATATGAGTAAATATGTTTGGATTTGGCCTTCCATGGCTTGATTTCATCCAGTAGGCATAATGCTACACCTACAGCATTGTCAATGATGCTACTGAGGCATTGGTGCATATTCTCATTATACACCTTTGTTGCCTCAGTTGATCCTGGTGTTTTATTCCTACCTTCAGCAGGAGGAACAACTGAGAACACCCAATGTCACGACCCATCTCTGGAGCACACCACATAACCCTGGAACACCTCATCCAACCCCCACACTTTCTCCTGGGTTCTCTGCCAGCTGCCCTGCCTTCTTGAGTGCACGCATTCCCCGTCCCCAACGACTCTAACCCCTGGCAATCACCACATCAACCTTGTCTGATTCCACGGTGCTGTGATCACCCGCATCAACCCTACCTGATCCTGTGGCACTGCAATCACCTGCATCACCTGCATTACCTGCATCACCAGGCAATCACTCCGGCAATCACACCCAGCACCTAGACCTGCCAGCTGCCATCAGACACAATTGATACAATGATCCCAATGTGCCGCCTGCTTCAATGGAGGCCTCACAAGTCAGAACTCCCATACAGTTCTGGGACTCTTCGCCAATACATCCTGGAGCCCTATTCAGTATGTCCATACAGTATTCTGGGACTGATCAGACCCAGGCCGGGACAAGTCCTGCCTCGTCGAGTATATAAATTGTAACTAGCCAGCATGTACCTTAGTATTGATATTTGCCTAAACTGCCTGAATGACTATTCAATTTTCTGAACCGTCTGTCTGTATTTGAATGTCTGTCTCCTTGAATTATTGTCATCTCTCAAATCATCACGTCTACTCTCAAATCTGTCTCATCAAACTCTACTGCTTATCTGAATCTCATTCCATTTCACATTTCATCTTGCCTTGTAAACTTCAACTTATTTCATCTCAACTTATCCACTTTTGCCAGAACTCGTCTCGTCTACATTTATCCATTTTGACCTTGACTTGTTACACCTTTTCTATCTTGCCCAGCACTCATCTTCACCCCCAGTTTCACCTTGTTTTGCCTTGTTTCCCTGGTCTCCACATTCACTACGTTAAACGCCCTCCAAAACAGACCTTTGCCTAGATCGATTAAACCTACCTAGCTGAACCTGAACAAAGTTTTCTGATGATCCGAGATACCAAATCTGGCTATGGGCTGTGCAGACATGTGCAGACAGGGCAAGATCTTGGCAGATGACAAATCGGAACAAACCGAGGCCGAAGCTAGTTCGGTTAAACAAATGCTCTGTTTGAGACTTTGACAGATCAGTCTAGATGGCCTAATACCATTCGGATAGTTTGATAGACATACCTAGCAGCCTTCCTCTGTCTCTCTCCATTTACTCCCCCTCTATATTATATATGAATTGAATATAAACTGAAGTCTTAGAGCACTATATTTACCTTATGTCACTACAGTTTCTGCCGGCTCATGGAGTGACTTGTAAATGTGACAGATGTGACAGCCAGATGTTCGGACAGATGGATGCATTGACAGATGATGGGTATGTGATGTTTTCTATTGGTCAAAGCCCTGATGTTCACAGCAGCCACTTGTCAGCTGCTAGGTTCCTGTGAATA
>JABAJZ010006991.1:0-17356 GCA_018857265.1 Termitomyces sp. T32_za158 | reverse complement strand
GTCTCAAGTTAGCTCACGAAAGAACTGCAACTATAGATGCATTACACTCACATCGGTGCGCGCAATAAGCCCGTTATCAAAACTTTCCGAAGCAGATGCAGAGTTTTTGACATCTTCAACCAAAATAGCCATTACATCCACATCCCCGCTAACGTTCTTGAAAGCCGCCTTCTTTGCAATGATTGCATCGAGTGATGCTTCAGAGCTACTCTCGAGCTTCTTCAGAGCTTTCATATTCGCGCGACTTTCGGCTTCATTGAACATGGGGTAGCGCTGATGATATGCAACGAGATCAGCCCAAAGGAACACCACACAACGGAGTCGACAAGCAACCTACATATAGGTCTCTGGTGTAGTGACCCAGACTGACACGCAACAACACAGCGGAGCCGTGGATTTCCTATGTACCATGCGTTAGTAGGGTGACCTGATGTTCGGGGTCATGGGTGGAACGCACGATCGCCTGGTCAAACGTCCCGCCCCTGGATGGGAACGCATTGATTTGGGCCGTCAGGTTGTTGACATGGTGTCTCACGTCGTCGAGTATGGACACAAAGTTGTTTAAAGGAAGGGCCAGGCTGGATACAATGATAGAAGAGACGACGAAAAGGCTGGAGAAAAGCATGGTCAACTGGGGCACTAGGTTTTGGACGACGCAAGGCTTTTAAATGACAGCAATTATAATAAGTGGGAGTGCGACGTAAACCAATCCGTCCGCGGAAAGAAGAGATCCACACAGCTGCTCCTCAACACTAAAAGACGGATTCTTGAGTCCTTCGTATGATCGTGAAGCTTTCCATTTTCTTCTTATTGACGACTGATATAGGAATACAGGAGCATTGAAGCTGAAGCTCGAACCGCAAGTCGCCACATTCAGTCTACGACTGGCCTCTTTTAACTCGCCCCGCATGACGCCTCCTGTCCGACGCCTTCTCAATAGGCCCCCATGGGTTTCAATCTTCAAAAGTAGGATTTTTATGGAGAGCACAAGAGACGCGGCATCATTGGCGAGCTGTACGCATTGAAGAGGTGCAAACCGAGGAAGAAACTGAGGTTCGTGGTCGAAGGAGGGACTCGGAGGAGATCGACTGAAGGAAGTGTGAGAGGAGACTATTTAATCGAGAACACGACACGTGTCCTTCAACCTTCCCTTGAACGATTGATCGATCCTTATATCTAATCTCGCCCTTTCGTGGATTATCGTTGAAAGTGTCCTCGAACAAGTGGTGAAGACACGCAAACCTATGTAAGACAGCTACATGTGTATGATGAAATCGAAGTTGGGATACATGGCCAACGTCGATCAAGCAAGCCTTTGGGAAGCTGGAAGGCGGAACGGATAGGAAAGTTTACTAAATGAGATGGATCGAACAAGAACCCGGTCAGAGTGATGAATGACGCCATCGACTTCCATCACCCAGCGAGTTCATTCAGTCAGGAGCAGCAACGGTAAAGTGGCTTAGTACTGATCACTCTTTGTCTTACATATTCAACGCAAAGCAAGTTACAATTTAGGATCGAAGATACCAGCCAAGAAATGAGAACGAACAAGACACATAACCAGCGAGAGAAAACACAACGTCTAAATGAGGAGCCACTCCTTCACCGCAGTCTCCAACGGGCGAAAAGTACTCCCCTAGTTATTGAACTCCTTCAGGAGCTGCGCAAACTTGTTGACTGCACGCTGCTGAAGCTCCATTGCCTTTGGTTTATCACCCTCCTACGGTTGATTTACAGAGTACATCAGTGGAAGAAAAACATATAATCTAAAAAGATAAACATACGGGAGTACGTGCAATCAAGCCGTTCACAAGCATAAAGGCAGGCCCAGCGACTGCGCGCGCGTCGTTCTCGACAGCTGCGACTTTGTTGATCTTCTTGAAGGCGGGCTTCTTTTCGATGAGGGAATCGCTAAGGGCTTCAATTCCGCTGACGAGTGCATCGGAGGCTACGAGGTTCGCGCTGCTTTCGCCTTGATTGAAAGGAGGATATTGCTAGCGTTTCCCCGGCCGGTAAGGTGCGCGGTAGTTGGAAGATAGCAGGTCAACCTCACCTGGAGAGCGACGTTGGTGGCCATGGTCGCCTTAGCGAGCGCCTGGGCGCCCATGTCGATGTTCTGAAATTTGGTGCGGTGAGAAGGAAGCCATGTACGCGAAACGGGACAGTGAGCATACGTTGAATTGCGCCATCGACCCATCGAAGCCTTTGACCTGGGTCGTGGACATCTTGACAAGATCTGTCAAGGCTTTGAGCTTGGGCGAGAAATCTGCAGCAGGGAGAGCGAAAGCTGAGACGATGAGAGAGGAAGCGACGAAGATACCGGAGAAACGCATGCTGAAGATATTGAAAAGATGGTTTGTGGGGTTGGTTAAAAGGCATCGAAAGTCGGAGCCTTTATACCCCCTCCTCCATGATGGAGTACCGATTCAAATGCGTGATCGTAGAAGCTTGTTTAGAAAAAAAGAAGATTGAGGCTCGCAGATCGAAGTACCGGTTCTGTGAGCATGCTGTGGCGGTGGGCCACACGCGCGCGAGGATTGCTTCCGTTGTCCGTTTCATTAGGGATATTCTCAAAAGGGCAGATTGCGTCTACCCAACGGGTCCAACTTCTGGGTTCTGGGTTCTCTTCCTCTCTCGTTCGTAGAAGAATGACACGACTGAGGAAGGAAGGAATATTGTAAATTCCATAGACTATAGTTGGATAGGCATCAGTGGCGGGGTGGCTATCAAAGGTTTGATTGGGAAAGACCCGAGCTTTTTTTTAGGTTCGCGGGAGCAGGTATCGCATGGCGAGTCATGTAAACCTGACTTTACTGTGGATTGCTTATGAAGGCTTAAGGCGTTGGCCTCCTAACGCGGTATCGTACATGCTCATTATCGGATCCTCTGCATAAAGCCCAAGGCGCCTTCTGGTAACCTACGGAGGCCTTCATTAACTAGTTACAGCTGTTCATCAAATGTCCCGGTCGTGTGATGGATCTTCTACTGATACTCTTTTCGGTTCCGCTCGACTGTTGCTTCTTTTGGATCCGTGCAGAAGTAGGCCTAGTCACAAGTCCTGATCATCCCACCAGTTCCGCCGATCCGAGGCCTCGAATTTTCTTCATATGAAAGCCGATAGTACGACCCCACATCAGAAGATGGCGCATAATTCTGAAGCAACCTATCAACTGCCCAAAACAAAAAGATCACAATTTATGTGGCTACAGGGGGGTGGCCTCTGTAGCGACTCTCGCAACCCACCGGGGAAAATCACAAATCAAAACTTGAGGAAAGAAAAGAGTGAAAGTAATTCAAGGTTTAGGGACTATGAATAAAGCGAGCTAACTTCAACCAGATGCAGCGGGAACTAATCATTCCGAGGAAGCAGGACAACCTTCCGACTCTGCTGGACTTCCAACCCATGCATCCCAAAGTACCTACCACTCTCAAAGCTCCAACAATCACTTGCCCTGACCCAGCTTGCCATGCCATGCAAGTAGCGTTCCACATCGGCTTGATAATCTTCACCGAAATACGGAACTCGGTTGAGGTCGTTGAGGAAGCCGTGCACAATACTTGAGCCGTAGTCGCTAATCCACCCCGTTGTTTCAGTCAGAGTGAAATGTTTATGTTTCATCAGAACAGCGACGAGATTGTGGCCTCCTTTACCGCGGGCTTGCTCAACATTATACGAATAGATGTCCTAGTTGAAAATAGAATGAGCTATGGATAGGGGAGAGACAATAAGTTTACATTGGTGAGAATGATCAGATCAAGACAGGCATTAGTGAGTCTTTGAATGACAGGATCTTCAAAAATTTCGTCTGGAAGATTTAGCTGAAATTCCAAAAAACTAAATGACAACTTTGCCCCAAGTGTCTCGCGGCGGACAGGAAGATATTCGTCAATGTCTCTGACGTACTCCAGAGTACGATCTTGAACTTCTTGTACCATTGCGGTCATACAATTCTCAAGTCTCTTGATGAATCGGCCATACGCAGCTACAGATGCAACCTTTGAAATCGACTTCCACAATCTAGATCAAAATGAGGTTCCGATTTTGCAGCAAGCATAGAGCAAGCAAGCAAAGTCAAAAACTTACTGTCGAAAAGCCTCTCCAATAACACCTTCATGAGCTGGCCGTATCTTATCAGGATTACATACTGTGTCCATTATTGCAGCGGCAAGTTCCTGGGCTTCATGACGCGTCGTCATGGAATCAACCTCTCCATCGAGAAGAATAAGGAAGTTTGTGAAATCACAGGCCGCACGAAGAACACCTGTATACCAGGTACACATTCAGATATGCAGATAGTATAAGAGGATCGGAGACAATATACTTTTATTCTCCAGAGGATATGCCAGAGAGCAGAGTAAGCCTGATGAGCAGAGATTAATGGACGAGATCACTTTGTAGCAGGACCGGGAAGTGGAACTTACTAGCGTCGCCATCGGAAAACATTCGTTGCATATGGGGTGTAGATATAAAACTTTGGATCCATTCCAATGATTCTGCACTCATCTCGGGGCTCGAGTGTGGATTCATAGTACGTTTCCAGGGCCATTCTGTGAGAATATCAGGGAGAATGAATTCGAATTCTGCAACTTGAATTTTGTTAGACATGTGGGTCAATGCTGGTGGGTATTCCATCTATGGCGCATGGCTTGAATTTAAGTAGAGACGGCGTCTCAGGTACACATACTGATCGTATGGAAAAGGTGTTGAGTCATATGGCGCGGCACGGAAATGATCTGTAATCGGTGTAGTATGTCGACGATATCATGATGTGCCAAGGATACAAACCAAAAGCATTACATTGCTATATGTTTTCCTGTGCATTTATAGCTTACTGATGCATTTATCTCCTACCCCTTCTCGACATAATACCTCCAAGTGTCAAAGGATTTGTGCGGTGCCGCCTAAAACGGTGATTTGGGGTCCGGGCTCGATCTTGCTCCGCGGAGATGGGAGACATAGTATCTCGCAGATTTCATAGTCGTAGCGCCTGTCGGTATGTAGATAAGCGCCTCAGATGCGATAATTGATATATATATAGGATTTGTGTCAAACGCTTATGGTACGTATGTAAATACGTTTCGTACCTGGTCAGGAGTTGAGGTAATGAAGTTTTAGTCATGACGGTGAGCCAAGCGTCGAGAGCCAATGGAGGTTGAGACAATCCACGATTCTGTTACAATATGTGACCATTTTGAAACAGAGTTTTCATTTTTTGCATTCCCTTATAAGGCCAATTGATTCTGAGCAACATCGTGGGATTCCATTCTGTGCATGCCATAACATTCTGAAATAATAAGTCTTGTTTTTGATCTTTCAGTAGCTCTTAGTCTGCTTTAAACAGTGGGTCATACTGATACTAACTAAAAAGTCCAGTCAACCAACAGTAGTCTTCCTTTTTCAACAGGTTCAATGCCATATGTGGCCAAATACAAGAGCAAGTGTTTTGCTGATGACCACTACACTAATTGCTCGATATTGTTCCAAATTCTGACATCGTTGACATGCCACACAGATTTTCATTGTTTCAACGTATCATCTCCGTGGCACTGTGCCGTGACGGCTCAACGCTTGTATTTGGGACGATAAATATTTGTATCTCAAACACCGTCTTTCCTTAAATTCAAGCCATGCGCCGTAGATGGAATACCCACCAGCATTGACCCACGATGTCTAGCAATGTTCAAGTTGCAGAAGTTGAATTCATTCTCCCTGATATTCTCGCAGAATGGCCATGGAAGCGTGTTATTAATCAGCATTCGAGCCCCGAGTTGGAGGCTGAATCACTGGAATGGATCCAGAGTTTTGTTTCCACCCCCCATATGCAACGAGTATTTTCCATTGGCAAATTTAGTAAGTTTCGCTTGCCGGTCCTGTAATGAATTATACCCGCTTAGTTTTGCTCATCAGGCTTGCTCTGCTTTCTCGCGTATCCTCTGGAGAGTAAAGGTATCTTCTCTCTCCTTTTATATTGTCTGCATGTCTGACTGTGTACGCGCGCAGATGTTCTTCGTGTGGCCTGTGATTTCACAAACTTGCTTTTTCTTCTTGATGAACACTCTGACTCCATGACGACACTTCAAGAAGCCCAGAAATTTGCCGCTGTAGTGATGGACACAGTGTGTAATCCTGACAAGACAAGGCCAGCTCATGAAGGTGTTTTTGGAGAGGGGCTTCGACAGTAAGTTTTGAATTTGCTCGCTTGCTGTAAAAAATAAATATCATTTTGATCTGATATAGAGTGTGGAAGGCGATATCAAGAGTTGCATCTGTAGCCGCACGCGGCCGACTCATTAAGAGTCTTGAAAGTTGTATGAACGCGATTGTACAAGAAGTTCAAGATCGTGCTCTGGATCATGTCAGAGACATTGGCGAGTATCTGCCTCTCCGCCGGGAGACACTTGGGGCAAAGCTAGCATTTAGTGTCCTGGAATTTCAACTCAATCTTCCAGGCAAAGTCTTTGAAGATCCTGTCATTCAGAGACTCACTGATGCCTGTCTTGATCTGATCATTCTTAGTAATGTAAACCATTCAGGTCTCTCCCTTGTTCATAGCTCATCCCCAATTTCAATCAGGACATTTATTCATATAATGTTGAGCAAGCCCACGGTATCGGAGGCCACAACATCGTCACTGTTCTGATGAAACATAAACATTTCACTCTGGCTGAAACAATGGCTTGGATCAGTAGATACGCCTCAATCACTGTGGATAGTTTTCTCGACGATCTCAAACATGTTCCATATTATGGTGAAGAATGTCAGGCCAATGTCGAACGCTACTTGCATGGCATGGCAAACTGGGTTAGGGCAAGTGATTGTTGGAGCTTTGAGAGTGGTAGATACTTTGGGATCCATGGGCCGGAAATCGAGCGGAGTCGAAAGGTTGTCCTGCTTCCTCAGTAATTTACATCTAGTTCCAAGGTCCTGAATAGACCGCGCTTTTTCCATGCAAGTGGACCAAAATATTGATTGGGGAAGATCTAAGCTTCTTTTAGGGCTTGCGCTAGCAGATATCGCGTGGAGAGTCATGGAAACCAGACTGTAGATTGCTTATGGGGCTTTGATTCTACCGTGGTTAAATTTGGCGTCCGACGTCTAACGCAGGTAAGAACGTGTTAGCTCCCAACGCGGTACCATAAATGTTCGATATAGCACGTTTGATAAAGGTCTTAGACTCCTGTTCTTTTTGAACGTTTGCGAGCAGGCAACGGGAGCAAACCAAGCGGCAAACGCTCAAGCGCTCAGCGCTCAGCCTCGATTGGTTTGACATATTATATTAGATAATATGATTGATATTCCCGGCAAGCTCGGCAGACGGATAGCGTCCTTTTCGTATCTTACAATGGCATTAATCAAGTCTATTGCTACCAAATGCCTCTCTCGTGTGATGGATCTTTTCGTACTCTCTTCGGTTCCGCTCGACTGTTGCTTCTTTCGAGACTCGTGCAGAAGGAGACTAGCCACAAGTCCCTGATCATCTGGCCAGTTTACGCCGGGCACAGGAAAATAGCAGTGGAGGTGAGCAGTGAGAGCAGTGAGCAGTGATGCTAGTCAACCAGGGAAACTTTGATGTATTTCACACTATAGCGTGCCTAAATATGATTTTATGTTTTTCTCTTGTGTTTACAATCAGATTGGAAGGATTTCTTAACTGCTTGTCAAAGGCTAGTCCTTTGCCATTCCCTCGGCCATCCACTGCCCATCCACACTGCTCACTGCCCGACCACACTGCTCACTGCCCAACCCACTGCCCTGTTCACTGCTCACTGGAGTCCTCCCAGTTGTATGTAATCGTCGTGCATCCACTTCAAATGACATTGAATTCTGATTTCTATTGCAAATATTTATGTCGGTTCCTTTTCTCTTTCTGTCCTCTTGATCATTTGATTATTTAATCACTTGATCACGATAACGGCTAAATTTCCATCACTCTTTTTTATCAAAGCATCAAGATCCTAGAATCTGTATTGTGGATGTATTATGGTACTAGTAGGTTGTACACAGGAGAGAATAGCAAAAGCACTCAAGTAATACTTCTCATCATTCAGGGCTTCATTCAACACATGAAGGATTACTTTGTCGGCAAGAGAGAGCCTCCGGATATATCAGGATTTCAAGGAGCACCTAAATCTGTTAATTCTCCGCCACCCAGTGTACCTATATATGATCCAACAGGTGTGGTGCAACATCTTTCAAAGATTAGATGTTTTGTTTCTACCCTGCCACTAGGCCGAATTACAGGATACATGCAAGTGAATAATGCTGTACAAGACGAAGTCAATTCGCATAGTGAGATCTCATCTATAATGTTTGCTTGCTAGTTTGAATCATATATTCTTGATATATCCAGCATCTCTGCCACAACCGATACAACCAGGTCTAGCACAGTATCCTACTTCCTACCCACTACCTGTGGTGCACACTTCACAACTTTTAATGCAGACACAACCATTTTCTCTGCTTCCCACCATTTCTATACCAGTCTGTGCACCAGTTACTATTTCAGTGTCGTTATCTTCCCCTTCTTCCACACCAACACTGCCAGCCATGACTGTCAATCCACTCCATATAGTGCAAGCTGCGCCACCACCTCCAGAGCATGCAGCTACCAAACCTGATGCTGTTACATCACATCACAGATCTTTTACTGAACAAACTCCATTTTCTGCTGTTCAAATGTCCAAGGACACAGCTGGAAACTTACCAAACAGTTTGGAAATGTCTTCTTCTATCACTGGTCAAAAGAACATGGATTCTCTGAAGTCTGTCTCTCAAAAATGGGATGGATGGCCAGATGGGCACATGAGCCTTGACTTTACTTGGGATGAGTTTGAAAGAACAGGTGAATTGATGGAGCACTGGTCTCACACTCCAAATGGTGGTTATGGTGGCGATGAAACTGCTACATCTTGGCAAGAGGGAAAGAAGATTTCTCGGAAGTGCAATGGAATCATTCAATGTGATAATCCTGGCTGCAAGATCATTATTCGACCACATACAAAGGCTAGAGACATAGCTCAACAGCTTAGAAAGTCATGCAAGTGTGGTGCTATTTTACAGCATATTAGGTGTGCGGTACGATCATCTATTCACACCTGGTTAGGTGGAAAACACTTTGAAAACAATAAGTACCACACACATCCACGACCAACACACAAGTTGCACCTATCCCCAAAGGAAAAGGACGAGTTCCAAGAGATTGTTGCTGTGAGTCCGAATAGAGGTCCATTGGGATTAATTGTTGGTATTCCTGGTGTTCATGGGCCAGGAAAATCAGTTGCAGACATCTCTGATGTCCTGCTCAATGCAGATCGAGTAGGAAAAGAGCGCCAAAAGGTTAAGCGAGGACCAGATACAGGAGGCGATGAATTCATTCGGCACTATGCCAAGTTTGATGCATCTCATCCAGGATTCATTGTACTTCAGACAATTGGGTCTGTTACAGTGATTTCAGTTCAGTCTGAATTCATGCGTTCACAGCTTGTGAAGGAAGGCTTCTTCAATGAACCTGTTAATGGACTGGTTAGTGATGCAGCACATGGATGGTGGAAAGAACATAATTTCCTTCTCATGGTAACGTCAAGCTATTGCACCATTCTGCAGTGCTGGGTTCCTGGGCTTCTATCATTCACCAATGGAGCCAGCAGTGAGCATTTCATGTATCACTTTTTGGCTCTTTTTCGGAGCATTGCAATCCAAGCAGTACAATCCAGTATTGAAGTTACCGATGAACTTTTTGCCGGTGTATGTTATTCATTCATTTACTGTTGTCTATATTATATGACGTGTTTTTTCTAGATTATGGACTTCAGTGAAGCAGAGCGCAAAGGATTTATCTTGGCCTTTGGCGAGTTCTGGACTACTCGAGATGGTAATAATCGCTCACTGAAAGAACTATATGCAAAGGCCAAAACACTTCTTCAAGGGTGTCGTGAGCACTTCCGTGCCAGTGTAACAAGAGTCAGTCGTATGACTGCTGCTGTTTCTCCAGAAATACAGGAAGAATTTGTCAAGCGAACTATGGGGCTTCTTGACTTAGAAAGCTCAGAGGAATTTTTAAAGCAAATATCACTTCTGCGCCGTGATTTTCCAGCTCTTGATGATTGGGTTATCTGGTGGTCAAATCCTACACATGCAGCTATGTTATTTGGCTCTGAACGTATTATGGATTCTACAATCTGGGATTTGCTTCCATCAACTACTAATGCAGAGGAAGCAATGCACTGGAAGCTGTATAGTTCTCTAGGACGTGATCACCACCTTCTAGAAGGATTGGAAGCACTCTATAGCTTTGCTGAATACTACAAACGTCGATTTGAAGCTGTACAAGGTTTTAATCTCAGTTTAACTTGGATAGACCTGCTTGTCTGATCAATTAATCAGTTGGTATCCGTGATCATTATGGAAAGGCAGAGAAATGGAAGGAAACTGCAAAACATATTGGTAGAACCAAGCCATCTCGTGTTGAAGGCTCTATGTCAAAGAAGCGCAGACGCAATGATGGCCGTCCACCTGACACAGCAAAGGAGCTTCTTCTCAAGAAACCCAACCAGCTAGTGAAATATCAGAAGAAAAGTGGTTCTTTCAACCATACAGCTTTGCGGAAAAAACCCACCACTTCCTCTTCTCTGTCAAAAAAACAATCTTTGCCACCACTCCAAGGCTATCAGTGGCGTTTAAACTCATGCTGGCTTGACACATCACTCCAGCTATTATATTATGCTATTTTGCCTTGTTTCAATGAGTTTTCTACTGTTGGTGCCACCTTGGCACCAAATTCGGGCCTTCATTCATTTTATTCTGCTCTGGAATCACGGCATCACCTGGAAATTGAAGGCTCACTCACAGCTGATGAACTTAACAATCAACGTAATTCCTTAAAGCAGGTGCTGATTGAGAAGAAACTTGTAGACAAGGACCATGGATTTGAACCTCTCAATGTGAGTCTTATATCTTGTATTATAAGTGGTTTATTTATTCAATTCAGTCTTGGTTGAATGACCTCATCTCTCTGGAAGACTTGAAGAGTGGCCAGGCTATGGTAATATACCTCCAACTGCTCATTATTGAAGTTCACCACTGCTCTGGATCACCTCACACAAATGGGCCTCATGTAGAAGTACCTCACATGCCTCAGCGATTGGGTGTTCTGTATTTGAGCCAAGCCAACTATCAAAAGTTCAAGGGCAATTTTTCAGCCTATTTTGCTGACTTAATTGCTGTCAACAAGCCTCCAATCCTGGAACGGAAGTGTTGGCGCACTAGTGCTTCAGGGACGAGGCTTTGTCATGGCACTCGTCATGATTTTGAGAAGCTTGTGCTTTCCATCCCAGTCATCTTGCGTATTGAAATTGAAGCACAACCACATTATGGATCTGCACAGCTATGGGATTTTCCTTGTACCATCACTTTTCAAAGTGATTCCGAATCACAGACAAAGAAAATGATGTATGATCTTGTTGGCTTTGGTCTTATCAACACTGCTGGAGATCACTTTATAGCAAGATATACTTCTCCTGATTTTAGTTCAATCTACACTTATGATGGGATGAAGAATAATGGTGTTCCTGTTCTGGAGGCTGGATCAACACAAAAAAAACACCTCAGTGGACATCAGCCTTTGCTTCCTGCTGATTTTCATGTCCATGCAGCTTTTTACTGATTATGTCAAGGAAAGGATTCCCAAAAAGAATTTTTTGAGCTGCGTGTCAAGGCTTTATATAGACAATATCGATTGGCACTCTCAGAGAACTCTCTAAGTGGACCCCTCACAGTTTCATATATGGTGCCGCAAATGCAGATCATGGATTCAAAAGATCGGACTTGGCTTTCTGAAAAAGCACGCACCCGAACAGCAGAATATATCACTGTTGATCTGGATATGTCTTCACCTCCACCAGAGTCAGAAGAAGAAACTAAACATCAAATTTATCCTCCTTCTACTCACAAAAGCATAGGCTCAACTCAGTCATCTGAGCCTGACTCATTGTTCAACTTGGACTGTCGTTGTGGAATGACTGGTAATGGTAATCTTCTCTATCAGGGAACTATTGAAGGCCCTGCAATTCAATGTAACTTCTGCAATAATTGGTCACATATTGCCTGCCACATTGATGGTCGAGCCCATGGTCTGAGAGAAAAGGACAACTTTTATTGTGATGTATGTCAAGGACCAATGTCTAATCGGCGAGTCTCCAGACGCAAGTAAGTTTTACATAGCTCAAACAAAAGTGTTTGCCTCATAATCTACTTGAAGACAAATGTCAACACGTACTTTGGCAAATCATTCCTTGGAAAGACGTCTCAGGTAAGTTAATTGATCTCACATTAAGTGCATAATGATTTGAATTTTATCAGAGCTGGACGTGGTGCATTGGTCAAGCATGGTGACTTTTGGTATCCTGTCCGGCTCATTGAACATCTCACAGACAGATGGCGAGTTAAATGGTGGAGAGAATGCAAATTTGAGCAAAAAGGAATCATACCTGGCTCTTATACCATGGTACACTCAGAAAACATTGTGGATTCACTTTGGAACAGGTGTGCTGAACGTCAAAAAATACGAGTAAGTACTAGTTACTATATATATCATAAGATTAATAATTATTGACACTGCTGCAGCTTGGAATGTGGACGCATGCCTGTGATGTCCCATCTTCTGAAGATATTCTTTCAGATCCAACTTGTGTTCCTTTTTCCAATGAGGTCGATAATGCACTGTCTAACTCAAAAGAAATCCTTCACCTTCTTCTTATATCTCCAGAGCTTGTTTCATCTGCATTGGTACCTGCAAAGCAATGGCTCGAAGACAACAAGCAGTCACTCAACCAATCAGTCATTCCATATGTAGGCTGCCTCTCAACCAATGAGCGGGCTCAAGTGGCAAATTGGTTCGAAGTTCACATCAGTAAAAATAAAAACATTCAGAAAGATTGGGTTGGCAGATTGCCAAACACACATGCGCTCACTATTTTCATTGCCAACCGTCTAAGAAATGAGCCACGATACCGAGATCTAGATGAGGCCTCTCTCTTTGAGAAGGCATGGCTGGTGCAATTTTCTGGCTCTCCTCGTCTATCAGATCATATTGATGTCGATGCTCAATGTCTGAGTGACTTAGAGGAGGAGATGTTCGAACAATCAGTGCGAGCTGGGGTTGCAGGAAATTGGCAGTGGGGTCTCGATGCTGGTGATCATCAAGGCCATTGGAATCCGTATGATGGCACACCTGCTGAATGGAACCATGAGGATCGCAAAGGAAGTGACACAGAGCTTGAGGTACAGTTATTCTCCCTTTAACAAATACCACAGATAACTAACGTAGTTTCCGTCAGCGCGGAGAGAATTTCATTGAAATCAGGTTAAGATCACCTACACCCACCGATAATTTTCGCCCAAAACCAAAACTACGTCGAAAGAAGTAAGGTAATTTGAAGATAGTATATAGAACTTGCAGAAAACATCCTTAGTAGAACATTTTTTGTGATGTCAGAGTCTTGATACGCTCTTCTCATATTTTGTATTGATCCCAGCTTGTATTAAATATTCCAACTGCTTCTACGTTGATCCACTGCCAACCACTGCTCTTGCACAGCCACCCACTGCTCGGTGTACAGCCACCCACTGCTCAGTGTACAGCCACCCACTGCTCTGTCACGCAATGATTCCACTGCTCTCACTGCCGTCACTGCTCCACTGCCCACCTACCACTGCTTTTTCTGGATGCCGGTTTACGCCGATCCGAGGCCTCGAACGTTCCTCAGGCCCCCGAACACCAGAAAAAGGAGGCTATGACGCAATTTCCTTTGACAATCATGAGGTTATGATTTGAAACCACGTCTCCCTGTGAGCAGCTGTTCCTCTACATACAATGCGGACTCTGGCTAGATGTGTCCACATGCTTAGTACATTTTAGGCTAACAGGTGCCGTCTGAATACTATCAACTATCAGCCAAGGTCCTTTCGTTTATGGGTCCACTGCAGAAAAAAATTCACAGTAAGGTAAAGATGTTTATGGTAACTACGCTCCTTAACCCTGGAATCCGCGTTTATGTTGAGCTACGCGCAGATTTTGTTATGCCTACAGGCCCGAGGTCGACATTTGGCTATACGTATCCCTACTTGTGACATTTACATTTTTTGGCATCCAAGGTCATCATGCTGGAAATTCGTAGATATCACGATCCAGGATTGAGAATGCACATCCAGACCTGGACTAGAGGCACTTCTCCCGGTGAGGCATGAATGCATGATATTTGCCGCAACCTTAATTGCTTCGGCCCAATATTACTATTTTTAGACAGTTAGCGACTTCTCCGTATTTTCGATATCTTACTTATATGTAGCATCGCAAGTCAGTTCCATTATTATCCGGCCTTTGGAATGTGGCAACGCATGTTCAGAGATTCAGAATGTAAAGAAGGACCTCTAGAAAATTCAAAACTACAACTAAAAATAGTAATGCTTGGCCGAAGAGATCACGGTTTGGCCAGATATTCAAATTTGGGACCTGCCTATCGATTTTGAAACGGCTGGAAGAGAATTTTGTAAGTCTCATGAGTCTCTCCAAGCGTCCTACCTAGACCGAGCCTCAAACAAGAATATTTCGAGAAGTGATAGACTTCTGTCACTTTGACGACCTCTTGCCGTTTTGGCACGAATATATTCACACCGTCTGCCTATAAATCTGAGCTTTGCGTGGATGGGTTCTCAGCGTAAATCGTCCTACGGATGTCTAGTGAAAGTGTGTTCATCTTGCCCGATATTCTAGCGGAGTGGCCCTGGGGACGTACTATGAATCCTCATGCGAGCCCTCAGATCAAGGCAGAATCATCGGAATGGATTCATAGTTTTGTATCCACACCCCATATGCAACGAATAATTTACAATGGTGACGCGAGTAAGTTCCAATTCCTTGTGCTGTCACAGAATGATTTCGTCCACTTATTCCTGCTTGTCAGGCTTACTCTGCTTTCAAGCGTATCCTCGAGAGAATAAAGGTATCTTATATCTCCTCTTATACTATCTGCATTTCTGACTTTGTACCCGGCATGCAGATGTTCTTCGTGTAGCTTGTGATTTCACAAACTTCCTCGTTCTTCTCGATGAACATATTGACTCCATGACGTCCCATCATGAAGCCCAGAAACTTGCCGATGCGGTAATGGATGTAGTATGTAATCCGGACAAGGTACGGCCCGCTCATGAAGGTGTTGTTGGAGAGGCTCTTCGACAGTAAGTACGACTCTGCTTGCTTGCACAACGCTCGTTATAGAAATGTACTTATTTTGATCTGATCTAGAGTGTGGAAATCGATAGAAAACGTTGCATCGGAAGCCGCATGCGGCCGACTCATCAAGAGACTTGGGAGTTGTATGACCGCAATTGTACAAGAAGTTCAGGATCGTGCTCTGGGGTACGTCAGAGACATAGACGAGTATCTGCCCGTTCGCCACGAGACACTTGGGGCAAAGCTGTCATTTAGTGTCCTGGAATTTCAATTGAATCTCCCAGACAAAATTTTTGAAGATCCTGTCATTCAGAGACTCATTAATGCCTGTCTCGATCTGATCATTCTTACTAATGTAAGTCTATAGTCTCTTCTTGTTCATAGCTCATTCCATCTTCAACTAGGACATTTATTCATATAATGTTGAGCAAGCCCGCGGTATTGGAGGCCACAACCTCGTCGCTGTTCTGATGAAACATAAACATTTCACTCTGACTGAAACAATGGGGTGGATTAGTGACTGCGGCTCAAGCATTGTGCATGGTTTCCTCAGCGATCTCAAGCAAGTTCCATATTTTGGTGAAGAATATCAAGCCGATGTGGAACGCTACTTGCATGGCATGGCAAAGTGGGTCAGGGCAAGTGATTGTTGGAGCTTCGAGAGTCCTAGGTATTTTGGAATAAATGGTTCGGAAATCCAGCAGAGTCGAAAGGTTGTCCTGCTGCCTCGGCTATGGTTAGTGCCCTACATCTAGATCTGAAGTAAGCTCACTTCATTCGTAGTCCCTAAACATTGACATATCTTTCCTTGTTATCCTCATTTGCTTCTTCAAGTCTTGATTTGTGATTCTAAGGATTGTATAAGCCTTTGTGGATCGAGCCTCGATTATCACTACACCTCTCGTCCAACGACATCACAGTCCTTTGTGTCCGGCCCTTGACACTGTTCGTTATGTAGACGACTACAATTGTCTTGACACACATATGTTAGTATGTTCGTTATTTCTTGGGTGCACCGTCGACCACAAGTTGTGTTTGAAGAAACAACGTATTCAGCTTCTACAGAGAAGGTAGAACACCATTTCTTGATGACCACAAACAACATGGGGCAGTGGAAAAAGCCGTGGCAGAGCGTGCAGGGCGTGCAAGACCTTATCTATGCTATGAACATCCCTGCACACCCCAACTTAAATTTTTTGCAGCTCGATTGGATAATTAGACATGCAACAATCTTTACTACACACCGATATTACTCGCACCATTTAAAATCTTGTTGAAATAACGTGACATCTGAGAAAGAATTAAATTAAGGTCAGATTGAAATTACAGCGTACGCATCATGCACACCCCATGCACGCTCCAAGCAAAGCCACCAAGCCTCCTGTAGCGATAGTGTGGCGTGAAGTGTTCCAGTGCCGATACACGAGACTTCTCAAAGGCGAGGAGTGACAGTTAAGCAATCCATTTGCTAGATATATCGTAGCTCTTGTTATATTAAGATATTGTAGACAAATAGTGATGTAATAGTAATTTAGTAATAGGGAGTGGCGCACCGCTAAGTCCCCTTAGATGGCAATCCGTTACATGTTATGCCGGTAAAAGGCAGATGCCCAGATTTTATGCTTCTTGAGAGCACGCAATTCTACTTGTTATTGAAAACATGTGGCTTCCCTCACTTCCCGTGAGAGCCTTATGTAGGTCGTTCCGTCTTCTAAAGTGAAATCCCTTCATTATTTATCTCAACGACGCTTTGATCATATATATGGCGTGGCTGGGCTCTTTGGAAAACATCCATGGACATTGTATTTGTGCATTGCATTGTATTTGATTTTCTTTAGCATTGTGTGCATGAGTGGAATAATTTTCTTTCCTTGACGTCAACTGCTGATCTTTGAACCCAGGTTTTTCCCCTGGACCATCAATAGGAGTGCAACATTCGCGCGGCCCCGGAAACATTTTTACACGCAAGCTTTATGTCACGCAGTACACTTGCATGTTGAGGTTTACTATTTTCTTTGCCACAGACTTTCCAACATGCCGGACTTGATACCTGGCAGTAGTACATTGCTTCATTCAGTCACTTAGAATGCCACAATTTTAAGCAAAATATAATACAAGAGGTACTT
>JABAJZ010006990.1:0-13034 GCA_018857265.1 Termitomyces sp. T32_za158 | reverse complement strand
ATAATGTAGAAGCAGACCATGCCGTTCAGAAGCAGGATGAGCCAGCATATCGCTACCTTCTCCCTCCATGCGATCTGGATATCCGGGCGTTTCATGCGGCCGATATACTTCAGCGCAAAGCTGGGTATCAACCATGTGCACAACCACACAAGCCCCAACCACCACCTTCGCGCTCTACTCGTCGGGATCTGCTCAACCGTGTTCGGCGCATCCTTTACTACGAGGCTCCCTTCCGCCTTATTTATATTCGGGGAATACGGTCGTACACCCTTACTGTCCACGTCCCATTCCCCACTCCCATCGGCAACACGCCCACGACCACCAAACCCACGCGCATCATAACCAGGCGTACTCAGCCCTCCACCACCATACTCCGCATTCGGATCCTGGTACCGCGTCCCATCGGGACCCATCCGCGTCAACAACAAATTGTCTGCGCTCTCATTGAAGTATCCAGACGTCGTGCCGGGCACCGCAAGTCCAGCTTGCTCAGGGTGCGTATACTCCGTCCCATCGTCAGGGAGCATGCTCCCCTCATCCTCGTCGTCCTGCGACCGCTTCTGCTCCTTCTCCACCGCACGGACGGTGTCTTCGACCATCTTCCATGCGACGTAGGATAGCCACACGCGCCCGCTCCCTCGCGCAAATTCCGTGCCCTCGCGCCATCCATTCGCACGCGCACACTGGGTGAGTCGTTCCTCGTCCGACCCGCGCATAGTGGGTACATACCGCTCGCAGAAGGTGGCGATGTCGTAGTCCGCAACGTACTCGGTGGTGCGACGTGCTGTGACGTCTGGAAGAAGAAGTGAGCGAATCTGAGCCTTGACGCGGCGTTTGTCAAAGGAGTTTGGTGAGCCTGAGTCGTTGGGTCGGATGCAGGCAAGATTCCAGAGGTGTGTGCGGTCCAGGCTGGCAAAGATTTCGGACATAGTGAAGTTGAGCTGGGAGGTGACGGGGTATGTCTTGCTCGGGTCAAGATGAGCATGTTCTTCGGGAATGTCACCATTTGGAAGAGGGATGGGTGTCGCTTGACGCAGGGGTCGTGACGAAACTTGTGATTGGACAATGATGTTCTCGTCCTTGCTATGACGCTCGGCGGCAAGGCTAGGCCCGGAAAGAAGCTTCGCGACAAAGGGTTCGGTCGAGTGACGCAGGAGTGTGACGAAGGCCGAGTCAAGAAGGTCGCTGTCCCTCTCCACGAATTTCGTGACGTCGTATGATACGGAACCGGAATAGTGGTTGATTCCGAAAAGAGTCTTTTCGGACGCAGGTCCGGGGTTGGCAATGAACGAAGCATGTACGCCGAACTTGGTAACAAGCTCCTGGAGCATGTCCTCATCGCGATGATCATCACCCTTCCCAGACTTGAACGCCGAGCTACTCTTATTCAAGATCCCAAGCAACCCATTCGGTTTACGTTGCGACCGCTCGCTCAGCTGCGCACCACGCAATAATTCAATGCAGGCTCCATCACCCATCGTTACAATCGAGGGAAGGGCGATCCCATCACTTGAAATCACCGCGTTATACCCAACAGAGTCTTCGAACGTGTTCCGCAGAATATAAGACTGAAGAAGCTCGTCTGCGAAGTTAATGCAGAATTCAGAGATGCTGTTTTGTCCATATATGGACACTAGTGGTGCTGTACCGGTAAGTGCCATGGAACTTGTACCGGATGGGCCACGGGTTTGAAACCCAGGCTGATCAAGAGTGACGATTTGGGTGTACGGAAGGGGGTCCTTGCTGCTTGGTGCAAGTCGATGGTTGGCTGTCTCTACGACGAAAGCAAAGAGAATCGAGTACAAGTCGCGCACACATTGATCACGCTGCGCTGCGCTCTGCTCGGCACTAAGGAGGACGGTGTAAAGCTCCTTGCGAACATAGCTAGTCTTGTTCGTCAAGACCTGGTTCAAATCATCGGATGAGGTACCTAAGAGGCGCGCCACCTGATCGAGAACATGGGTGTTTGCGATGTATGCGGAGACGGTGTGGGCGTCGCCGTCGTGGAACTGCAGGTTCCCCAAGAGAAGGATAGCAACGAGTACACTAAAAATAGAAGACATGTGTTTCTGCTTGAAGCCAAGGGTACGCATCGATGCACGCAGGTCTGACATGCCAATTGAATCGTCGCTAAAGGGGCCAGAGGGAAGGCGGTAGGTCCCAGAAGAAGCAAGGAGAGCATAGTCAGAGGGATCCTCCAAGTTGAACTGATCACGCTCTGCTGTGGTAGCTCCAGCGAGGAGTTGGTAGAAGACGTGGAACGATCGCTCTTCGTGGGTGAGGCGGGTGAGCCTGGATTTGTCGAGAGCATACGTAAGGACTTTTGAAGAGCTGATGCGCCCCCTCTCGTTGAAGTGTAGTTCAAGGTAGCGGCCGTGACGCGAGGCATTTGGGTTCATAAGGGTCTTGGTGTTGCCAAACGAGTCGAGGACGGTGCATGCGGCTTTGACCTGCTCAGCAATCTTGGCCTCTTTTCTTGAGTGCGTCGAAAGGCGCAGAATCTGATTAATGAAGAGGCGAATAGTCGAGCTTTTCCCAGACCCTGTTATACCCCTGAAGAAATTTATTAACTATGAGCAGCATAATGCATTACTGTATGCTCACCTAGCCAGAAGAGCCTGGGATTGGTGTCTACGTCGCATAAAAAGGTACAGCTTCGCTGCCAAATCATACGGATGGGGCTGCAGAGGTTTGGGCGAGTCTACCATAGGAAGACTTGTGTCTTTGTAGCATCGCTCCTCATACTCCTTCGCACTGATATTGTTCACGTTAGCAAGGGTCTTGTAAGGATTGACAACGACAAGGTTGGTTGCGCCAATCCTTGTATACGGCAGATCTGCGCGAAAACGAGCTTGGAGGACAGCAAGGATAGTATCGTCGGACGGGTAAATGGTTGTTGTGCTGGAAGAGGAAACGAGGTCGACGAGGTCACCGGAAGCGGTCGCCTGGGTGGTGTTGGAGGCCATTGCCTGCAGTAAGGAAAGAGGGCGAGCCCGCTGTGGACGTCGGCGAGGAAGGAAGGGAAGGTCAGGTGAAACGATGGAAGAATGTAAGCAACGGCCACTCCTTGCCTTCGTCAGCACGTGAGAATCTCAGAATGTCCACGTTTTTTTTTCTACATTAATTCGTCACTTCTTCCACCAACCCTCTCCTGGTTTTCGACAGACAAAATGCTGTAGCAGCCCGTTCCTTCCCGTTCCTTGACTATGTCCATTTCTCTGCTTAACATTCCAACTGTGAGTTACCCGATCATGGTCTCCACGGATACACATTCTCCAACTTGTAGCCATATGCATGGCACCGGCAGCATGTTGGCCAGGAATATCATAGTGGAGCATTCCAGAACCTGCTTCTTGCCTATTCTCCACAGCACATATGATCTGTTGTTACACTCGGTGTTTGTGAGCTCCAAAAAAAGGTTGATCGATTCGCCTAATTTGGGATTCTTTTGTTCGCGACGTCAAAACATTGCATGATCTTGGTCGGTTGGCTACCTGAACCTCGGCTACTGACTGCATGCTCAGTGCGACAGGCATGTTCAATTTCACCTTCGTTCTACTTAAAAAGAGACCCGGCCAGGTAGTCGGACAGCCCCAGTCTACATCGATGCCGTCAACGTTTCCCGGGCGGGCAACGCCGAAGGCTGCAGCTGGAGCCGCTGCATTGAGCTGCGAACGATCATCCACAGTCACTACAGGACCACGTCTTGGCGCCCGAGGCCTGGAGCCAGGTCATACATACATAGTCAGCATCTTCTGGGAGTGGCTGACAGGATTTTGATATCTGTTCGGCGGACGAGGTATCAGATCGCGTTAAATAGAACGCAGTTCAGGCGAACGGTGTATGCAGACATCTGCTCATGCAGTACGATTACCTTTCTATCTCTGTCTCTCCAGGCGACGTATAAGGAAAGTGGTGTACTGAGGCTCTTCAAGTAACCATTGAGGTATTCCGAACAATGGTCAGAAAAGGTTCCATCTGACAGAAATATCTCATAAAGAGAGGTTGTTTCCTCATGGCTTGTTCGACTTTGCTTCTCCATAGGCTCATCCACGCGATGGTCTTTCGTCAACTGGGAAGAGTCCTTAAGTTAGAAAAATGTTACTAAAATACCAATGATGGAATCTGAGAGCGCGACGATTCACGTGGAATAACAAGGAACAAGTCCCCTAAGGAACTTCCACTCAGACTACCTCCCTCGAGAAGGTAAGCTCTTTACTATAATAGAGGGAACTTCTACTCACAACAGATCGGAGCGGCTCATACTAGTTCATTTTTGTCTACACACCACACTAACTGGTAACTGAACCGCATGCGGGTCCTGTCGATGTGCATGATTTCAATCTCTGTGTACCCATCTTGTTCCAAAGAAGATATGGCAACTTGGCCGAGTGGTCTAAGGCGCTGGAATTAGGTTTCTTTCCTTCATCCAGTCCGCAAGGGCGTGAGTTCGAACCTCACAGTTGTCATTGTCTTTGTGTGTGAAAAGTTTTTATTCTTTCTACCAATCCAACGGACCAGGTTATGCGAGAAAATCAATCTTGTTCTTACTCTATTGGCATCATCCATTCGGTTCCGCGTCTCGACCCTTTAAGCCACCGGCTTTCCTTTCACTTCAGGATCTCACAACTGCGATGAGCAAGGCTGTCTGCATTCACGTTGTGAAGTTCAGCTTATCTTTTTTCTCCCTCTCTACTTCATTGTTTCACACATGTAACCATTGAATATTGAAAGTCAAAGCTCGGTCTTGGCCATACCCCCTGCTCCTCGCTTTCCTGTTCCAGAGATGCGATTTATGTGCCCGTTATGGCAAAAATGAAACAATACGCCACTCAACAAAGCTTATGCATCGTTGGCCACAACAGCATTCATAACGCTTTGTTCTCTTTGACAATCCAGCCCTTATATATGTTCCAGCTCTTGTTTTTTCCTTCAGCCAATCCCTCTTTCCATCATGCTTCTCAACTACTGGAGCTCATCCGACGAAGGCAGCGACGACCTTGAAGAACTCAACCTTGGTATCGCTGCGACATCGAGGCGTCTAACCTCAACCTCATCAGTCTCCGACATCTATCATATGCTCTCACGAAGTCGCTCCACAGAAACAATCCGAGCTTCGTCTCGTAGAATGTCTCCTCCGCACCAACGCCACGACGACCTGCCATCAGAGTATCTATTGACATCACCACCCGGCTTGAGTACATCGAAGCCGAAATCAAAGTCCAAGAGCTCGAAATCCCAGAATAAAAATGGTGGAAATAGCAATGCGCACCCCACTACGTGGACTCCTAGTCTTCCAAACTGGTCAATAGAAGACGCAGTCATCAAACTCTCCGGCGACATCCACGACGGGTGCTCCGATCTCAACCCCGCGTTCGACTACAAGTACATCTCCAAAGACGACATCATCGGACACCTGACATACCAACGAATAAAGCTCGAGCTTCTCGTCTCTGCCTCGCAAATGGCGCGCGAGGATGTAGAACACACGTCAGACCAGAAGGTGAACAAGGCCAAGACCAGTGGGGCGCCCCTGCTCATCCGACACGTGCGGTCTCTGCGTGATCTCCCCTGCCTCCGTGCCCATGGCGATGAACGAGAGCTGTGTGTAGCGTTCCTGACGATGGTTGCGCGTAAACGCGGGATCGGGACTCTTTCCGTTGACAAGCTTGGCCTGAACCAAACGGAGGTGTATATACAGATTGCGAACCAACTGGAAACTGATATGAGAAGGGAGTATGACCGGGCGTATGGGGACGCGAATCGCAAGGCTAGGGAGCCTAGGGCAGTGAATGATGCTGAGGCTTATTACCGCGGAGATTTGGATCTTCGCGTTACATGAACTCAGCTACCTGGTTCTCTCATATTTAGCTCCTATGAATAGTAATTCGGTCGCTGATGTTTTGAGTTGTTCAAGGTCAGAGAATATCGAATGAATATCATTTCGGTACAGAGCACGTTAGCGCCACCAATTATGTACATGCTTCCTGATAAGGCAAGGCTCCATAAGGGAGCCAGTGCCCTCTGGAGTCGGGCGGCTGTCACCAAGCTTTGTCGTTCTTGATATCAGAGATTCCATTGCCGCCAAAGGTAGAACAGCAGAAAAGATGGTATCTTCCTAACCTCCTTCATACATTTCAAGAGATGAAGACACAGGTCATGACAATACCATAGAAAGTCAAACCTCCATTGGACAGAAAACACAGGTACTCTTCCATCGGAAGTTTGGTGTAAATCGTCCGCGCCTTTGTGTCGATCATGATATCGAAGGTGGATAGACAGGAACCATGGGGATATGCTGGCAACGATGGCACAAAATTTTTGCGATCGAGAGTTGGCATAGCATCTGTGGACTCCTGATCATGAAACAGACTGATGCGTAGACTGATATACCGTTGATGGCTGAGTAAAAGCAAGGGACCGCAGCTGATCGAGAATTTTGGCTGTGCTGCGCCCTTTAAAATCTCCTATACTGAGAAAGGAAAAGCTCTTTGTTCCGAAATCTTCGAGCTTCGCAACATGTGGTGTTCAAGGCGTCAACTTGGTACTTTCATTGAGCTTCACAAGTTCAGAAGAGCCCGTCTAAAGTGGACTCATGTTGGTTTCATGTATCACCGTCTCAAAATCTTTCAATTGACTATTCGTTTTATCACTCGCCATAATTGATTGTTCAAGCAAAACATCTTTTCAAAATCGCTTCTTACTATACTCTTCTTCGGTCTTTCGCATCCCATAGAGGGGCTTTCCCAAAGGTCATCTGGCGATCTTGTGATGTCTTTTTCAAAGGTTCAGCTTGAGAATTGACGCCCTGCCCTCCACCGGTTCCAGGCCCCCGAAGTTGTTCCATTTACTATAGTCGACACTGATCAATATCAGGCATGGAGCTCTGTGTAGCAAGTTCGCGTCTGAGCGCCCTATCTCACTCGTTACATGCTACATCAAATCTGTTCATGATGATATGTCCTCCGCTGTTTGGGATTCGACTGACTCTTTGTGGGATGATCCATAGGGCGCGCGAGATACTATCGATAGTGTTCCATATCGAGGACATCCCTAATCCCATGGAAACGGATTACTCCTGCACAGTCTCTTTTGACATTATGCGATCTAATGGTGACATTCTATCAACATCATTTGTTTGCTGAAGAGGGTGTGTAGCTCTTTTAGACCACTGACCTTATCGCAGTTTTTCTCTTTAGACCTCCATGGCCAGTCTATTGCTTACTGTTGACAACGAAAGCCCTCTGGTGGAGTATGATCCACCCGGTGCTTGGAGTTACCACAATATCGATACGGACCCCAGTACCGACCAATTCGGTGCCAACTTGTAAGTGATCTTGAAACTACATAATCGAATCTGCTCTAATACCCCTCTTCAGATTCCATCGAATGACCTTTTCAAAAACTCAGAATCCTGAAGCAACGATGACGTTCGCATTTGAAGGTGTCGACGTCACAATCTATGGCTCTAGGAATACCGGTCATGGTGATTTCACAGTCACTATTGATGGTCAGAGTTACACGGGTCATGGAGCAGGTACACCAACACTACAAACCCCAGTCTTCTCAGCCAACAAGAGCCTATCTCCCGGAAAGCATACCATGACAATATCGAATCAAGGCGATTCCACTTTCGTTATCGATTATGTGGGTCCCATTCCATATGCACAGAGCTGCAAACTAATTATTGAAACAGCTAACATGGGTGTCAAACGTCAATAGCAATAAGACGGGGTTTCCGTTTATGACGGTGGTCGACGATACAGATTCAGCCTTCCAATACCCCAAAGGAAATTGGTCTTCCCCAGCAGACGTCAATCTTTTCTACAATATAACGGGCCAGTAAGTTGACTCTAGTGCCTGCATAATTCCTGATCTTAAATTATCCACTTCAGTTCAACCCCAGAGTTGGGTTCGACTGTAACTTTGACATTTGCAGTGAGTTTTGATACTTCAGGTGAAGAGTGGTTGATTTCAATGATAATAGGGTGTGTACACTTCATGTACGACGACATAAATACCCAATCTCACGCGGAGCCATGTTGAAGGCGATGCTGTCGAAATTTACGGATCCGTAGGTCCCGACAATGGACTATATTCAGTCCAGCTGGATAACGGGCCTCTTGAGAAATACTCGGCACTCACGAAAACTCGCGGAGTCAAGAGCCTGCTTTACTATGGCAGTAATATTGGAGAGGGAAATCATTCAATTGCCATCGTGAACGGGGGAAACAGTCACCTTGAAGTTGACTATGCAAATATCTACACTCTTTCTCTAGATTCACTTGCGTATGTGTATTGGCTCCGGGTCTTCGATGCTCCAAACTCATCACTCAACGTATTCAGCTTAAGCCCAACGCAGACCTTCGGAAATCCTTCGACGCAGGCTTCTGGAAGTCCTTCCACTCTTGCAAGGCATGATACTCTTGGCAAATGTTCATTGTTATTAATGAATCATTGTCCAGGTTGCCAGCCGGTACTATCGCTGGTATTTCAGTCGCTGCAGCATCCGCTGTTATTCTGATGTTTTTGGCTGGCTACTTTGTGAGATTTTTCTCCATATTCTTCTTTCTGGTACAATATTCATGATTCTTCCCTTTGATTAGCTCGGCTTGAGGCGACAGAGAAAGAAGATATCCCAGCAACAAAACGAACATGCCATTGAGTCGCCATTCGCACTTCAGTCTTCCAAGACGGACTCCTTTGGCAATGACCCCACGCGTGTCTCACCGTTTCCATTCTTCATGCCCGATAATACTAAGACTGCATATCAAATCCACTCGGCTCAGTTCAAATTCCCTTTGGACAATCTGGATAACGCTTCGATCGTTCGCACTTCCACGTTGCGGTCGGAAACGGCAGCATCAACCTTGATAGCAGAGAATGGGTCTACTGTGCATCCACATACACCTCGAGGAGCTCAGTTCAGGCGCAAGGTCCGTATTCGCAAAATCCTGATACATATCATTTATGAGCTCTGGTAGCCTGGTCGTGCAAGAGGAGCAAGGAATTTCGGCACAAAACAAGCATCAACGGAAACTCCGAGAGAAGAATCGGAGTACGATGCTGCTTCCGAAACAGGTAGCATTCGCTCTGGGGCTACATCGACTCTTTATGCCCCTTGATACTTGATTGATCAATAATCGTATCATTAAACACACAGAATCACGTAATTGGTATTGCTTTTGCTGTTGCATGTCCATGTAGTAGGTACTTCTCTATGCTCGTCTAGCACGAGATCCCTCGTTCGCAAAGAGGAAACTTTTTCCACCGCCAAACTATGACAATCGAATCCAGCAAAAAGGAACCGTTCAGGTAGTCGGGCAGCCCCAGTATGCATGATGCTGTCAACGACGCCCGGGCGGGTGACGCTGAAAGCTGCACCTGGAGCCGCTGTAACGAACTGTGATCGGTCAACCACAGTCGTCACAGGACCAAGTCTTGGCGCCCAAGGCCTGGAAGGTCATATAACATTAGCGACTTGCAGAGGTGGCTGACAGGATCTTGCTTTTCGTTCAACAGACGGGTTCGATAGACTGCCAGTGCGACTGTGCGGTTCGATCATACTGACAGGCCTCAGAAATCAAGTCCCAATCCAGTACTATATATTGAGCAGATCAAGACCCAGGATGCCGGTAACTTCTGAGAGAGAAACTACGAGAACGGAAAGGTTGAGTCACAACGATTTTTCAAAAAATTGAGAATAGAGAGGACAATGAATGCGCATTGCGGGGAGAGTATATGACGCGGGATAGATAAAGGAAGTCCGAGATGGCTGGAAGGGCGTGGAGTTGTGGGCGGTTTGAAGGGTTGAAATTTTGGCAGATCAGAGAAAAAGAAGCGGCAGCGGAGAGGACTCGGGCAAGTCAGGAGAAGTCTGCTCATAGGAGGAGGCCGGTCTTGTTCGAGGCGGTCGATGCCATATACTTGTTTGCGAGAATGATGTACCGCCATCGCGACCACCATAGCAAAGGATTCTCCATTCTGCTCATTCGTCGAGTGGAAGATCAACGGTCGGAATCTAGATTTCTTCATATTCGTCGATTCCCAACGAGCTCCATTATGATTTGTTAGTATCATATCGCTAATTCCTTTTGTGCAAATCTGCTTCACATACAGTTACCTCAAAGTTTGTCGTGCCACACCGTCGTGCCATACCTACAGCACTTCAGTTTCATTTGTGAGAAGCAATTGAAAATACCGTTGCAGTTGAACTTTGATATTAAGAAGTAAAGCTTTAAAGCGCCGAGGAAGCTGTGGACGCAAGCTAGGATTTCTAGCAATCTAAGAAAGTGTAAAGCCAGGGGGAAAAAGTTGTAAGATTTGGTTTGTCCGACCATGGACGATTTGTTCTCGTATGTCGATTCCAACTATGGACAGTGGCGGCTTACATAACGTCGCCTCTTCGCGATCCTTCCACGTATCCTGCACTCGCTCACTTTCTCTTGAATATTCTGGCCGTTTGCGGGTAGCATCAATGCTTTTTGAAGTGAACGTATGTTGAATCGCATGATTATACTAACAAACTCGTTGAACTGTAGTTATAGCGGAAACTATTCTCGCGGTCAGATCGTGTCAAGGGTGTCGACTTTCATTCAACAGAACCATGGCTGCTAACTGGTCTCTATAATGGCTCGGTGAACATATATAACCATGAAACAGGCGCCGTTGTGAAGACGTTCGAGGTCGCGGAAGTGCCTGTGCGCTGTGTCAAGTTCATTGCACGAAAGAACTGGTTTGTGGCTGGATCGGACGACTTCCAACTACGTGTTTTCAACTATAATACAATGGAGAAAGTTGCTTCTTTTGAAGCCCACCCTGACTACATTCGATGCTTGACGGTTCACCCCACCGCGAGTATTGTGCTCACAGGAAGCGACGACATGACGATTAAGGCTTGGGACTGGGAGAAGAATTGGAAGAACATTCAGGTAAGAATGATTCGGTCGAGGCCGTGTTATATTTGACGTTCTTGAAGGTATATGAAGGCCATACGCACTACATCATGAACCTCGCGTTCAATCCAAAAGATTCCAATACCTTCGCCTCTGCTTGTCTCGATCGCACCGTCAAGATGTGGTCCATAAGCTCATCCACAGCAAATTTTACAATGGACGCGCACGAAAAGGGCGTAAACTACGTCGACTTTTACCCCGGCTCAGACAAGCCATATCTAGTGACCACTGGCGATGACAAGACGGTTAAAGTCTGGGACTACCTTAGCAAGAGTTGCGTGCAGACAATGGAAGGCCACACTAACAATGTTTCCTTCGCCATTTTCCATCCCAACTTGCCGATTATCATCTCAGGTAGCGAAGATGGGGCCATTAAGATCTGGAACAGTGGTACATACCGCATTGAAAATACGCTTTCATATGCCCTTGAACGCGCGTGGTGTATATCCCTTCGCAAGGATGCGAACGAAGTCGCGTTTGGTTTCGATGAAGGTGTCGTTGTGATCAAGCTTGGGCGGGACGAGCCGACATTCAGCTTGGACCCCTCCGGCAAGCTCGTTTACACCAAGAACCATGAAGTCTTGTCGGGAAACCTCCAGCTCCTATCAGATGACATCACTTCCCAATCGGAAGGCTCCCGGCTACCTCTATCTGTCAAAGAAATCGGCAACACTGAGATCTTCGCGCAATCTCTATTACACTCACCTAATGGCCGCTTCGTAACGGTTGTTGGAGACGGTGAACATATCATCTACACTGCACTTGCATGGCGTAATAAGGCGTTCGGTAATGGCATTTCTTTTGCGTGGGGGCCGGACTCCAACACGTATGCTGTTCTCGAGAGTAAAGTCAAACTGAAGGTGTACAAGAACTTCAAGGAGCGTCCAGGAGCAGGCATGAAGGGTTCTGGAAGTTGGGCAGTTGATGGTCTGCATGGAGGGACTCTCCTTGGTGCACGGGGTGCAGGGTTTGTGCTGTTCTGGGATTGGGAAACCGGTGAGATTGTGAGACGGATAGATGTTGATGCAAAAAATGTAAGTCCTCCCAGACTATCAGGATGGCTTGAATCTCACGTGTTATGCAGGTGTATTGGTCTGGAAGCGGTTCACTAGTTGCTATCGCTTCTGAAGAATCTTTTTATATCCTCCGCTTCGACCAAGATGCATATGACGCCAGAGTTGCAGAGGAATCCCCCATCACCGATGAAGGTGTGGAAGAGGCTTTCGAGGTAATTGCCGATGTCTCTGAAAGGTGAGCGGGACGTGTGCATCAGCTTAGACTGTCTGTCTGATGCCGTCTACCAGCGTGAAGACGGCCAAATGGGTTGGTGATTGTTTCATCTATACCACGGCGAACAACCGCCTGTGCTACTTCGTTGGCAATGATTCCTATACCATCAGCCCCTTCGATACGTGAGTTTCTTTTTCGTTTGTCATTATGAAGGTTCATGTTATGTCCAATTTAGCCCTCTCTACCTTCTCGGATACATGCCTACGCACAACCGTGTATACCTCGCCGATAAAGATATGCACATCTACGGTTACTCGCTCTCACTCACTGTAGTCGAGTACCAGACCGCCGTGTTGCGCAGAGACATGGATGCTGCGGCCGAGATTCTGCCCACGCTGCCGAAAGATCAATTGAATAAGGTTGCTCGGTTCCTGGAAAGCAAGGGTACAACGTTGCATCTATCTATCTCCGGAGTGTTGTTGATCGCTTCATTGTAGACCTGAAGGAGCTTGCGATTAAGTTGACCACGGATTCGGACCATAAATTTGACCTTGCGCTCCAACTGGATGACCTTGAAACTGCGCTTGAAATCACACGCAGTGTGCCGGAGAATGAAGCCGAGCTGAAATGGAAGGCTTTGGGAGATCGTGCACTAACCGTTTGGAGATTTGATCTTGCACAGGAGTGTTTCGAGAAGGCAAATGATCTGAGTGCGCTAATGCTTCTGTTATCGGCAACGGGCGATCGAGCGGGATTGCAGGCGCTGGCCAAGAAAGCTGGTTCGTCACTTCTTTTTTGTCTCTGAATGTGTGGATGGAAATGGTTGACTTGTGTTTATTGCGTTCCCAT